>CAIGQQ010040203.1:1258934-1284514 GCA_903798035.1 Danio albolineatus | reverse complement strand
TATATATATATATATACACGCTTCTGTTAATAAAAAATATCCAGGGAGTATGGGATTAAGCAAATACAGGACTGAGAATTTTACAAAGTATCCAAAAACAAGTTGCTAAAATAATTAACAACAAGAAAGAGGATACCATAATGACCCATCTGACTGGACATACCGGTTTAAATCAGTCATTGCTCGAATACATAAAACAGGATTATGTGCTGTGCTGTAATCTAGAAAAGAGAAACAGTTGAGAGCATGCAATATCACACTGCAAAGCATATCAAAAAGGTCGACAAAAAGCAATATTTTGTCAGACTTAAAACTACCCTTCTTTATGAAATAATTTACGTATATTAGTACTCAAAAAACTGGACAAACTGGATCCCCCCACACCCCTCCCTCTAATGATTTAAACTCTTGTGCAGTAGTTGTGGTTAATGCAGCAGGTTTGCCATCTAACATTAAAAAGAATAAATTTAATCCCAAGAGGTATTCAATAAAACATTTACTGTAGAGTACAAAACCTGAATAGTCTGTAAGTATATTCATTCATTTATTTTCGTTTTGGCTTAGTCCCTTTATTAATCTGGGGTCGCCACAGCAGAATGAACCGCCAACTTATCCAGCATATGTTTTATGCAGCGGATGCCCTTCCAGCTGCAACTCCCAGCTACACTATGACCAATTTAGCTTACCCAATTCATCTATGCCGCATGTCTTTGGACTTGTGGGGGAAACCCACGCCAACACCGGGAGAACATGCAAACTCCACACAGAAAAACCAACTGACCCAGAGGCTTGAACCTGTGAGCTTCTTGCTGTGAGGCAATCGTGCTACCCACTGCACCAACATTATACCCAGGTTTAGGGTCATGTTTTTTTTTTCATAATCCTACATTTTCAAACAAATGAAGTCATATGAATAACTATTTTTCTGCCAATTCATAAACAAAATTAAGTTTTCTTGTGAGATCAACCTTTAAAAAAGTAGCTGCTTAATGGGATATGCATTAAATTAAAGAAATAATTAATAGAAGTAGATTGGAAGAAGTGTTAGAAGTAGAGCGTTTTGAATTATGCAGAGCAGGTACATCCAAACCCGTTCCTCGATGGCGACTGAGCTGAAGGGTTTATAACTCTATTTTACCACACCTGAACCAGTTAGTCAAGAAGTGGACTTGTAAGAGCGAGTGGAAGTACTGTAGGAGGCGGTGGCCTAGACATGAAATTGTGCAACATGTTCCGTTAGCAAGGGCCTGATTTTCTTCATTTTTTGAGAATGTTTGAGCTGCCTTTGCATTATTTGGAAGTTCAGGAGGTCATCAAATATTACTCCAAAATTTAAGAAGAGTTATTTAAAATGCTGATATAAAACAATATACAGAATTCACATCTAAAGATGATCAAAAGTCTTTCAGAATTCTCCTACACTCTCAGAAATAAAGGTAGGAGCTGTCACTGGGGTAGTACCTTTTCAAAAGGTACACATTTTAACCCAAGGGGTCCACAGTGGTACCTCAAAGGTGCATATTAGTACCCAAATGTACCAAAAAAGTACTTTTGATGTATCATTATGAACCCTTCAGGTACAAATGGGTCAATTTAAATGTTGACTACTGTCTATTAGAGTAACTGTAAAAATAACATTATATTTGAATGCTGGTTTTAATATAAATATAGTTAATTGATTGTAAAACACTTTAGTTAATAGCAGTGTTGGGTGAAGTAAACTACTGAAGTGATATATTATGATCCCATGTCCCTCTTAGAAAAGTAACTAAATAATAATAATACCTTACATTTATATAGAGCTTTTCTAGACACTCAAAGTGCTTTACACAGTTGGGGGATCTCCTCATCCACCACCAGTGTGCAGCATCCACCTGGATGACGTGAAGGCAGCCATATTGCGCCAGACTGCACACCACACACCAGCTGATTGGTGGAGAGAAGACAGAGTGATTAGGCCAATTATGATATAGGGATGATTAGGAGGCCATGATGGACAGCGGCCAGTGGGCAGTTCTGGCCAGGATGCCAGGGTTAAACCCCTACTCTTTTTCGATGAACATCCTGGGATTTTTAATGACCACAGAGATTCAGGACCTCGGTTTAACATCTCATCCGGAAGACGGCGCTCACTGAGCAGTATAGAGTCCCTTTCACTATACTGGGGCGTTAGGACCCACGCAAACTGCAGGTTGAGCGCCCCCTGTTGGCCTCACTAACACCACTTCCGGCAGCAACCTAATTTTCCCATGTGGTCTCCCATCCAGGTACTGACCGGGCGCAGCCCTGCTTAGCTTCAGTGGGCGACCATGTGAGAGTTGCAGAGAGCTAGCTGCCGGCTAATGTGTTAATTACTTTTTAAGGAAAGCAATGAAAGTTTGTGTTATGTTTATTATTATTTTCAAAGATTAAGGTTGGAACTAAACTGTAGGACTGATCCTCCTCCAGGAGATACATAGATCCTAGGACAACATTCCAGTCAGTCAATGAGATTTTTTTGTATTCTTACAAATGAATGATTGGAATTACATACAAAGAAAATATCAATTAACGTAGAACGTATGTTAGGTTTGGCGAGGGTTGAAAGGCTGGTGGTATGGTTAAGATTTGAGCTGTGTTTCGTTCAGCAATTTCATCAAACATCCTGAATGATTTAATTATAAACTTGAAAAGAGTAGATTAAAAAATATTCATATGCGCTGAGGAGCTGTGCTGATGCACAACCATAGATATTTACATTAGATGTCGCCTACGCTATTGTTGCCTATTGGAAAGAATTCAATTCAATTCAATTCACCTTTATTTGTATAGCACTTTTACAATGTAAATTGTGTCAAAGCCGCTTCACATAGAAGGTTATAGTAAATTGAAACAGTGTCAGTCTAGTTTTCAGTGTTGAAGTTGAGTTTAGCTCAGTTCAGTGTGGTTTAATATTCACTACTGAGAGTTCAAACGCTGAAGAGCAAATCCATTGATGCGCAGCTCTACAGGTCCTGAAGCATGCAAGTCAGTGGTGACAGCGGCGAGGAAAAAACAATCACCAATTGGCGAAAGTGAAGAATTAAAAAACCTTGAGAGAAACCAGGCTCAGTTAGGCACGACCATTTCTCCTATGCCCAAACGTCTTGTGCAAAGCTGCAGTCAAGGCACTGGAGGCTGGAGAACGCTGGACATCAGCGAGACTCGTCTGTAGTTATAGCGTCACAGGAATCAGTCTCATGCTGTCCACTCCTCCATGCACCACAGCAGCTGCTCAGGATACAGCCTGGTCCAGGATTATGGAACCTTGGGATAGTCTTGTCGAATGCGTCAATAGACTCGCCAAGCGCAGTGCTCCTTTGAAATGATGTGGGACCAAGGTGCAGTGGAGGACTGGCCATCCAGAACCAGAGATACATACACACATATACATATATGTGATCGGAAGTTTTCCCGGTGGTCAGTATGCAAATATTTTTTTAAATTACGAAAATTATAATTTTACAATCACTTTTCTACATCGATGGAGCAAAGAGCAAAGTGTTTGTGTGCATGGAAAAGTATTATCTCCCTCCCTGTTCAATTTGATCTAATCTGTGTCCTGAAACACACACTCTCTCCTGCTTTCACTTCTCATTCTAACGGAGGGAGCGATTCATTTGTGAATGAATCTCTGTTATGAGCGACTCGTTCACTTAGCCGACAATAACACAAGTTTCTGGCATCGCAGCGTCTTGTTGTCATATTTAATTTACATTGTTTGCTGATTTTATTCAACAAAACTAGCATGAGCCTTGAATTTTTGCGAGTTGGTGCTACTTTGCCTTATGGTCAGTGCTGTAAAAGACTGTATAATCATCAATACTTGTTCGTAACATACAAAATCGTAAAAAACTAAATCTTACCTATGAAATGTTCTGCCTTTGTTCTCTTTGTTTGCTCATTACTACACCTGTACACAGCGCTAATTCCAGCATCATTGGCTTTAGTCTTGGCTAGTAAGGTTGAATGACATTTGGCGACACTATTGACGCATACTCAGGGTCCGTATGCGAATCTAATGTATATAACTATGATGCACAACTACAATTGTAGGTTTCAAATGCATCATCTGCTGGATTTCCAACAGCAAAAAAAGAAGAAGCAGAGGGTGGGATGTGTTGGTTCAGCCTGATCTCACGAGAAAACATGAGTATTTGACGTTTTGTCAGTTTAGTGGCTAATTTGTACAAATTTATATGAGTTCAGCCATACAAAAATTTGGCACTCAACCTCACCCCTAAACCGTCATTGGGGGATGAGCAAATATCATAGCATACAGAGCATAAATTGTGAGCTTTGGCCTCAATTGATATTCCTGTAAAGTGTGAGCTGGTAAAATCACCTGGAAATTGTACAGTGCATTCCAGCTCTTCGTACTCCAGTAAAGTAAGAAGGGTTGTTCTGGTCCTTAGAAAGACTGAAAAGATATACATTTAAAAGTTGCTGTTTACTTGTTTACATTTATTTGATAAAGGTTATTATCTTGCCTACTTTAACCAGTGTAAATCAAATGAACCCGGTGACTGTGATTACAATCTATTGTCTTTAAAGTTTTATTGGTGCCCCTTTCACCTTGAGAAGTAGTCAGTATAAATTCCACAGATTAGATATTTTCATGTGATAATGTAGATGTCTGAGGGGCACAGTTTTGCTGATTAGATCTGGGCAGGTGAGTCTGGCAAAAGTCTTTGAACTGTTGTCTTCATATACACTACCTGACAAAAGTCTTGTCGTCGATCTCAGTTGTGAGAGCAACAAATAATAACTTGACTGCTAGTTGATCATTTGGAAAAGTGTCAGAAGGTAGATTTTTCATCTGTTGAACTGCATCCCAATCATTACAAATACTGCAGAAGACCGATTGGAACCTGCATGGACCCAAGATTCTCACAGAAATCAGTCAAGTTTGGTTAAGGAATAATCATGGTTTGGGGTTACATTCGGTATGGGGGCGTTTGCAGATCAGCAGAGTGGATGGCAACATCAACAGCCTGAGGTATCAAGACATCTGTGCTGCCCATTACATTATAAATCACAGGAGAGGGCAAATTCTTCAGCAGGATAGCGCTCCTTCTCATACTTCAGCTTCCACATCAAAGTTCCTGAAAGCAAAGAAGGTCAAGGTGCTCCAGGGTTGGGCAGCCCAGTCACCAGACATGAACATTATTAAGCATGTCTGGGGTAAGATGAAGGAGGAGGCATTGAAGATGAATCCAAAGAATCGTAATGAACTCTGGTAGTCCTGCAAGAAAGCTTTCTTTGCCATTCCAGATGATTTATTAATGAGTAATTTGAGTCATTGCAGCGATGTGTGGATGCAGTCCTCCAAGCTCATGGGAATCTAACACTATATTAATTCTGTTTCCACTGCACCATGACTTTATATTCATTACTGTACATTATTTCTGTTAAGCAACAAGACTTTTGTCTAAGTAAAGTCAGACCTTACTGTCCTAATTAAATAATTAAAATCAAGGCATAATCATATTTTATTTAAGCAAAATAAGTGTAAGAGGCCTTTGCCTTTCATATAAGTCACTTCTGATACCAAATGATCAACTAGATCTATAATAACTAAATAATAGTTATTATTTGTTCTTTCTAAAACTTGGATAGACGACAACACTTTAATCAGGTAGTGTACACTGTAACTGTTCTTTGGAAAGAATTTGGATGACTGCAGCACCAAGTGCTCTGTTTGAAGATACCCTAAAATCTTCGGTTCTTTGCTTTTGAGTTTCCAACAAAGCCAAAGCCTCTACTGACTCCCTAAGCTGAAAGAGCCACCCAGCATTATTGTAAGTACTGTTACAGCAAAGGGTCCACTTCAATGATCAAGTGTGTTAGGGTTTAGATGATTCCTCTTCCAGTACAAAACCAGCCTTAGAAAAGGTCCTTTCACAAGGAACAGAGTTTGCAGGGGAATATTCAAATGCCATCATGGCATCAGTGGAATTTGATACCACAATCTGTTAGAGAATGTGTATATGTTAAATAGTTTAAGTACATTTTATGAAATAGATTTTTCGTAATTTAACAATGTGAATGCTTTTTGATGTTGTCAATTATGAGTATAGGTTGAATTTGTATTTATATTGGTACAGACCTTTAACATCTGGCTAAGGGACCACTAATGAAAATTAGTCTTTGGACTCATTTGGCTACATTTACATTCTTGGGGAATTTTGATTAATGTACACTGTCCCTTGTTGTCAGGGGCATACTTAACCAAGCGAGTTGACCGGCGCCAGGAAGCCTATATTAATCATACAGCTCTTTTATAAATTTTCTATCATATGCTGTAAAATCTGTCTATAACCATTAAGATTTTAACGTTATTACTTCTTTTCAAAATTGTGGGCCCCCCTGAATAGTGGAGCGTTCCTTGCGTTGTTCTGTCAATTTGTCCTACCTTGTCAGATTGTCCTCCCATTCAGAAATTAGGTAGCACATTTTGATGCTGCAATATGCTACCCATCAGATTTTGCTACCAGTGTAAATTTTTATGTGGATTAGTGTGATATGAAGCTGTAATATCGCTAACCCCAACCTCAGAACCATTCAAATATAGTGTTGGTAGCATAATCTGATGGGTAGGATAAAATGTCTGCAAACCGTAATGCATGTGCAAATGAGTTTCAATGCTAGAGCCCCATACTCGGAATTGCTTAGGGCTCCCAAATCACTAAGTCAGTCCCTGCTTGTTGTGGAAAAAAATAAAAAATAAATAAATAAATAAAGGAGGATACTGAGGATTCTGTTGAAGCTAATATTTTTGTAGATCCTCCGATCATGTGAGATCAACTTTTGATAAATAGTGGTTCACTTTAAGGTGGCATGGTGGCGCAGTGGGTAGGGCTGTTGCCTCACAGCAAGAAGGTCGTTGGTTCGAGCCTCGGCTGGGTCAGTTAGCATTTCTGTGTGGAGTTTGCATGTTCTCCCTGTGTTCGCATGGGTTTCCTCCTGGTGCTCCGGTTACCCCCACACGTGCTATTGGTGAACTGAGTAAGCTAAATTGACTGTAGTGTATGTGTGTGAATGAGTGTGTTTGGATGTTTCCCAGTGATGGGTTGCAGTTGGAAGGGCATCCGCTGTGTAAAACATATGCTGGATAAGTTGGCGGTTCATTCCGCTGTGGCGACCTCTGATTAATAATGGAACCAAGCCAAAAATAAAATGAACAGTTCACTTTAACACTAGCATCTGCTAGTAAATCGCAAAAACAGAATTAAAAGTAAATGAAGCTTCAAATGTTTTAAGTAGTTATTTTGGCAGCGATAGACATAAGCATGATAATCATAAACATACCCTTTGCATCACTGCAGATTATTATTTTTTGGTAAAGGAACGAGTCTTGTTCTGGTCTTGTTCTTTGTTCAACACCCGCTGGCACCACCTGCCGGTCAAACTGAATAAAGTCGATGGAGATTATGGTTCGGATCACTATTCATGCACTATTCATTCTGCTAAATTCCAATTTCAGATTTGTGGAAGGGAATTTAGCGAGTGAAATAAAATGGACTAAAAATTTCTTGTTGAATATTATAGGTGCCATTTTTAAACAGACTGAATAATTTGGAAATGAGGTTTAAAGTTGAATATAAATTGTTGTTTTTAACGATGAAATTGTGTGCAAGATATTTTCATTTGAAGATGATATTTGATATTTGATTTTCATTCGTATTTACAAATATTCTCAAATCAGCCAGTGGACCAGAGAACTAAATCATAGTAAACAGCACCATGATAAAGGAGCAATAGATCAAAATTCTCAACACCAACTTCAGAAAGTCTGCAGAGAAACTTGGCCTTGGGTACCAGTGGACATTTCAACATGACAACGACCCAAAACACACAGCAAAAGTGTTGAAAAAATGGTTAGCAGACAAAAACATTAACATTCTGCAGTGGCCCAGCCAGAGTCCTGACATAAATACACTTGAGAATGTGTAGAGGGAGCTAAAAGTCAGGGTGATGACAAGCAGACCCTTTAACCTTAACCCTTTAACAGGTATCATAACCACCTGGTTGACCTTTTTTCCATAGGTTATCATTATTATTTGAATTGCTTATTACTATTTATCAGATTTGTGTCAGTATATTATTCAATACAAGATGTGGGACAAAAAAAAAATATTTTTAACGAGTGCACCTTAAAGGGTTAAAGAGCTGGAGCTCATCACTAAAGATTAATGGGCAAAAATACCAGGGGAAACATGAAAAAGCTGGTCAGCAATTGATTACTGTAATGGCCAAAAGTACAGTAAAGTGTGTTCCGCGCCACTGTCACCACCGGCTTGCTTGGTTAGGACTTGTGGAGCTGTGCATCATTGGATTTGCTCTTCAGTGTTTGGACTCTGAAAACTGGACTGACAGTTTCAATTCACTAGAGCTTTTATGTGAAGCTGCTTTGACACAATCTACATTGTAAAAGCGCTATATAAACAAACATGCATTGAAATAAAGGCTTTTCTATTGATTATTGAGAAGGGTATAATTTTAGACATGCCACTTTTTGTTCAAATGTAAATAAAAGGTGAGAATTATATAATTTTTTCCACAATGATATATCATCATATTATCGTTTGGGAGAAGCCTGCACCAATTCTGGTAAAAAATAATTAAAAAACCCTAGGCTGGTTGAATAAAATAAACTTTAAGCCAGAATATGCCAGGGGTGTCAGGCTGGTAGACAAGTTTTATTCAAAACAAGTCACTAAATCAGAGTGATGAAGCAAGAGTATGTGTCAATGCTGTTTGCGATCTTCTTCAACAGCTTGTAATGTAAACATCTGATGTTAGCGACCTCACATACAGTATAGTTCATTCTTTGGAACATCAGCAGATGAGTATACAGACACACAGTTCATCAGGTAAACGGCAGATCTTCAAGAAAACACAATATGAGAGTAATCACTTCCCTTAATCATTATGAAGGATCCGATGGCAAATAAGGAACATCCATGGAAGACGTGGAGAAGACGAATGAGCGAAGATGAGAACAACCATCCGGGTAGGAGAATGAGGTGGATTTATATAGTTTCCTTGATTATCGGGAACAGGTGAAGGTGATTAGAAGGCCAGTGATGGTTTGTGGGATTGAATAGAGGTGGTTTGTGAGGGAGAGCGGTGATTGGTGGAGCAGGAACCAGCTGAAGGTGTGACAAGGGGTATGACAAATCTGGGGTGATCCATTGATTATGAAAATCATACAGTCTGAACTCGTTCTACACTCAAAAAAATCAACTAGGCATGTATTGGATTTACAAAATAAAAATTTGTCAGATTGAAAAGAACAAATCAAGTTTACGCATGTTAAATGATTAATTCATGTTATTTGAAACTGAATCAAGAAATAATCAAATGAATTTGATCAGAACATGTGGATTCAATAAGACTGAGACGCTTTAAATCGACTACTCTCACTCTGGAGAGTCACTTCGCGTATATCAGTCAGTGGCGGTAGTGCGTTTGGATGTCACCATACGGAAAAAGCAAGAAGAAGAATCACCGCGCGTTCTCGGCAATGTTATGTTGTTGGCTACATGTTTCCTATACATTTTATACTTTTACATTTTGAATAGGAGTACCAAGTGAAGAAAGCTGTTTAAACTCAATTTGTGAACAAAATAATGTTAACGTCCTACAGGTATTGCTTGGGGATCTGTTTTCTTAAGAGCCAAGGTTATTTTGTTGGCTAAATGTTTCTTATACATTTTATGTTGCATATTACAATTTTGGATATTATATAACATTTTGTATTAGAATATTAAAGTGAAGAAATTTGTTTAAACGTGATTGGTGCCTGCAAAAGGCTATAATAAAAGAAATATTTATAACAAGTTTTCTGTCCTTTTTGTGTTGATTTACTTAAATTTAAATCTTGCTTTATAGTACTGTCATTTAAACAATGTAATTTAAACAATATTGAACAAGAAATTACTAGTTGATTTAACAAGACATAATTTTGTAAAAGTAAAGCTTTAGTCCTACATTGAGTAAATTAGAACAAATTTAATTAGAATAACACAATACAAACATTTTGAGTCAATTAGTTGCAAAGAAGTTAGACTGACATATTGAAACCATGTTTTATCTACAAATGTGCATTGTGTTCATACAACACGTTCAAAGCAGTTCAGGTTTACTTGATTGGATTAGATGCATAAAGGGTGCCACGATTAAATCATGTTCATTCAACTATTTTTTTTTGAGTGAAGGCCCCGTTTACACTATTGTGTTTTAGTTTTAAAATGGCGTTTTAGCGTGAAAATGATCCGCGTCCACACTAGCGTTTCACCCAGCGTCTCTCAACAGATCTCCCTCCACACTATGCCACCAGAAACGTATATCACGTGACCATTCGTGCACTCTGGGCATGCATGTTCAAGTATAAACAGGAAGCATGCATCTCGCTCGGCATTTGGTTATTGTTAGTCAACAAACGCTGGTTGAACGATGAACGCGATGGCAAAGAAAGCAAGAGAGGTCTTTTTGAAGACAGACGACGAGGTCGAGTTGTTACTTAAAGTACGCAATGACCCACAAGCCCTAATCATGTAGCCAATCTCAGCAGCCACGCCTCCGTTTTCAAAGGTCTCCGTTTCCCTCCATCTACACTGAGACGCAGCAGCAGCGTTTTAGGATGGAAACAGCCTCTTCAATGTTTCCAAAACGCTCCGTTTTCGCGCCTCGAAAACTCCAGCGTAGTGTAGACGGATAGCGTAACGGTAACAAAACTTTTGCGTTTTAAAAAGAAAACACACTAGTGTAAACGGGGCCTAAGAGTCACCAAAATATTTTTTTTCTCAAATTTTACTCAGCTCTACCAAGATACGAACAGGCAGACATTTCAGTAATAACTCAAGCATCAACATTACAGGTGTCTAATCAGCCTGATCTCATGAGGAAACATGAGTATTATACATTTTTTCAGTTTAGTGGCTAATTCGTATGTATTCGTATGAGTTCCTTCGTAGGGAAATGTAGGATTTTAAAAGTAGGCATGGCACCCAACCCACCCCAACTGTCAATTTGGGGATAAACAAATCATACTAAATTCTACGAATGAGATCGTACAAATTCATATAAATCAGCCACTATATCAAAAAGTTATGAATTGCCGTAAGATTGTGTTGCTCTAACACAATCTCATGCCAGGTCATAACTGTTCTACATCATTCGCTTTAATTTGTGGACTTTTAAGTTTTAACATTGATCAAGCTCTCATAAATTATTTACATATCTTTTATTATAATTTACAATTTTATCACAAATTAGCCATTTTTTTTGCCAATAAATTGTTATGTTTTCCCTTGAGAATGTGCTGGTTTGTTTTATATAAAAGAATAATAAAAAAGAGTAGCCTAGGGGTTATAAAATAATCAGAGCTAATATCCAAAAGACTATGTCCATACCTATTCAGCGGAAAGTCGTATTAATAATTATAATAAAGCATAATCACAATGACTAATTGGTAATTAAGAAAGCAAGACAAGGCAGGCACAATATACTAATCAAAATATCTCATCCTACCACTAATTAAATTTAAATAAAGCAATGGTTCATTAAACCCAGGATATCATCATTATGAGTTCACTGATATCCTGTGAAAAAGACAATTTAATTTAATCCGTAATTTAATTTAGTTGCATTTAAAGGAGTGGTTCACACAAAAATGAAATTCAGACATCATATACTCACCCTTTACTTGTTTTAAATGTTTCATTCATTTATTCATTTTCTTTTCGGCTTAGTCCCTTTATTAATCTGGGGTCGCCACAGCGGAATGAACCGCTAACTTATCCAGCATATGTTTTATGCAGTGGATGCCCTTCCAGCTGCAACCCATTACCATCCTTTAGAACACAAAATAAGATAATTTGAAAAATGTTGGCACCCTGTAACCATTGACTTCCTTAATATTTTTTCTTCTATTGAAGTCAATGGTTTTCTGTTTTCTTCAAAATATCTTCTTTAGTGTTCAACAGAAGAAAAAAAAACAGAGAGGTTTGGAATCACTTCAGTGTGAGTAAACAGTGAGTAAATTTTCATTTAGGGTTAAAATATCCCCAATATGAAAGCAAAGAAGGTCAAGGTGCTTCAGGATTGGCCAGCCCAGTCACCAGACATGAACATTATTGAGCATGTCTGGGGTAAGATGAAGGAGGAGGTATTGAAGATGAATCCAAAGAATCTTGATGAACTCTGGGAGTCCTGCAAGAATGCTTTCTTTGCCATTGCAGATGACTTTATTAATACATTATTTGAGTCGTTGCAGAGATGTATGGATGCAGTCCTCCGAGCTCATGGGAATCATACACAATATTAATTCTGTTTCCACTGCACCATGACTTTATATTCTGTACTGTACATTATTTCTGTTAAGCGACAAGACTTTAGTGTAAGCAAAGGCAGACCTTACTGTCCTAATTAAATAGTTACAATTGATCATATTTGTTTTGGTAAAATAAGCGTAATCTAGAGGCCTTTGCCTTTCATATAAACCACTACTGATACCAAATGATCAACTAGAAGTCATTATTATTTGTTGATCCTAAAACTTGGATAGACGACAACACTTTTGTCAGGTGTGTAGATTAAATATATTTAATACTATTGGAATCCATACACAACAAGCTGATTTTCCTTAAAAAAAAAATAAACAAGGAATTTTATGACCCTGGACCAAGTATATATATTTTATTTATTTATTTATTTTTCAGTATGGTTTGTTAGAATATGACAATATTTGGCTGAGATACTATGATACAAATTTATCATTTACAGAATCAATTATTGATTAAAGTTGTGCAAATTAAGGTTTAGCAATGCATTTTACATATCGATATTTATGTTTTGAGATATTTACAGTAGAAAAGGTATAAACAATCTTTATGGAACATGATCTTTACATCCTCATCATAATAATGTTGACCTAAAAATGGTTTTAAAAATGAAAAGCTGCTTTTATTCTAGCTGAAATAAAACAAATAAGACTTACTAAAGAAGAAAAATATTATAGGAAATACTGTAAAAACTGAAGAAGGAAGAAGGTTGCTGGTTTGAGTCCCGGCTGGGTCAGTTGGCATTTCTATGTGGAGTTTGCATGTTCTTCCCGTGTTGGCGTGGGTTTCCTCCGGGTGCTCCGGTTTCCCCCACAGTCCAAAGACATCAAAGGTGAATTGAATAAACTAAATTGGCCATAGTGTACGTTTGTGTATGAGTGTGTATGGGTGTTTCCCAGCACTGGTTTGCAGCTGGAAGGGCATCCACTGTGTAAAACATATGCTGGAACATTTATCGGCTCATTCCGCTGTGGCGACCCCTGATGAATAAAGGGACTAAGTCCAAGGAAAATGAATGAATGAATAATGTGAAAAATTCCTTGCTATGTTAAACATAATTTGAGAAAATTTTTTTAAAGGCTAATAATTTTGACTTCAACTGTACGTGACAAAAAAAAAGAAGAAATTAAAATAATAATAATTATAATAATTGAAAAAAAGAAATAGTCAAAAGAATTGTTAAATGAGGAAAAGATTCATTTTTTGCCTTCCATGAGGTGAAAGGTCAGGTGCACCAATGAAATCCTGGGGTTGAGCGAGAGAAGATAAACAAGTAGTTGAGATTTGCTGCCTTTCACCATATCTTTTAAGTGGTAATAGGATAACCCCGGACACACGGGCAGCCTATCACGCTGCCCCTCACACTCGACCCCTGTGTGAGCCCGAAAATGCCTGCTTTGTTTGCAGCTATTGGCTCCTATGTGCCTTTCCGTAATGAAGTGACCTGAAATAATGGAAAGCGCTCCGCTTCACTTGGATGATTTTGGCCGGGATAAGAGCAGGGATCCTGATTCTGAGACACAGTTCATTTCATTTTTCGCCTCTGATGAGATCTCCCTTATCTGATAAAAATTGAACAGCCATTACCGGCTCGAGTGGAGGCAGGCTGACTGCTTCTAACAGAAATCCTATACACTCCACTTTGTCAGCATTTCTGAATTCATTGTCACCAGGGGTTGAGCTGGATGATAGGAATAATCTGGCACAACCAAGATTGACAGTTCATTTCAGAAATCAATATTTACAATTTACTCCTTTCAAAGTTCATTCTGGGAGAAGATTCCATATTATCCCTTACCAAATAAGATGATCATATCTCGACCGGCGCTCTAAAATGGGTTTCCCAAAATGTGCAGTTTTTGGTAAAAATCAATGTCGGCATTGTGCACTTTAATCTGGCCTTTGATGACAGTAAATCTTTATCTTTTCAGTGGCGAACGGCGGTAGGGTGCTGAGAACATTTCCTCCCAGAACAAAGCCCCCTTGCCCCTTGCACACTCCTCTAGATACATAGGGCCCTAATATGGCTGGACATGCCTCCGACGGGTCATTAATCAGACACAGTGACAGCCACCTCTCCTCATCCACGGGCAGACAGATGAAGAGAGAAACACGAGGATTATAGAGAGGCTGAGAGGAAAAAAGCCTCCAATGAGAACCTCTTGTTGTGATTTAATTCCAGCTTATTGCCGGCATCTGAAAGTCATCGAAACAAAAAGGCGCGAGCTGATGAATGGCTTGATATTACTTGAATCCATGTTTTCCTCTCTTGCAAACACAATCTGATGGTATTCATGGTGTAGAATTAATTTTTATTCAATACAATTTTTAAATTGTGATTTTCATGTAACATTCACCATGATTTATTCATAATTTTATTCATAAAAACATTCAGTTATTTAAATACATTTGGACAGATATTTACAAAAAGAAACTGAATTATTATTTCACACTAATGAAAAACAGTTGTTTTATTGTACTATAATTAATACCAACCCATCCTGAAAACGTAGCCCTATGTACAGTTCTGGAGTGCGGAAAATATGTCCCAGGACCAGTGGTGGAAAGAGTACTAAAAAATCAAACTCAAGTAAAAGTACCATTACTTGCCCAAAAAGGTAGTGCAAGTAGAGTAAAAGTATCTGTAGTAAATATTACTCAAGGTATGAGTATAAAGTAGACCTTTGAAAAGTACTCAAGAGAAGTGAGTAGTGAGTATTACGCTGTGAAAAGTTGATGCATTTACAGAATGTTATGTTTACACATCCCTGCACAAACAACATGTGGTGTATTTAGGGATCTTCCTATTTTCGTTCGTTCGTTCTGACCTTCCTTCAATTATTTGTTTGTTCTCTCCTTCCTTCATTCATTCGTTTGTTCCCTCCTTCCTTCGTTCATATTTTTGTTCCTTCCTACATTAGGTCCTTTTGTTCATTCGTTACTTCCTTCCTTCCTTAGTTTGTTCAGTCCTTCCTTGAATTCTTCCTTCATTCGTTTGGTCCTTCCTTCTTTCCTCCTTTTATTTGTTCGCTCATTCTTTCTTTCATATTTTAGTTCCTTCCTACATTAGGTCCTTTTGTTCATTCGTTTGTTCGTTCCTTCCTTCCTTCCTTAGTTTGTTCAGTCCTTCCTTGAATTCTTCCTTCATTCGTTTGGTCCTTCCTTCTTTCCTCCCTTCATTTGTTCGCTTATTTTTTCTTTCATATTTTAGTTCCTTCCTACTTTAGGTCCTTTTGGTTCATTAATTCGTTTGTTCATTCCTTCCTTCCTTCCTTCGTTTGTTCTGTCCTTCCTTAAATTCTTCCTCCATTTGTTTGATCCTTCCTTCTTTCCTCCCTTCATTTGTTCATT
This sequence comes from Danio albolineatus, assembly GCA_903798035.1. Classification (NCBI taxonomy): domain Eukaryota; kingdom Metazoa; phylum Chordata; class Actinopteri; order Cypriniformes; family Danionidae; genus Danio; species Danio albolineatus. The sequence continues at coordinate 1,268,795 of CAIGQQ010040203.1, read as the reverse complement.
CATTCTTTCTTTCATATTTTTGTTCTTTCCTTCATTAGGTCCTTTGTTCATTCGTTCGTTCGTTCCTTCTTTAGTTTGTTCAGTCCTTCCTTGAATCCTTCAACCAGTAGGCTATTATTCAAGAAAAATATTAGAAATCAGAAAAAAAGTTTTATACACAAAAATACCCACCAGGTGGCACATGAAACAAGATTCTGTCAAATATCAACGTCATGCCGACCCGGATAAAAATTCATTACCCCAAAACGTCATGCCGACCTGGATAATAAATCATTACCCCAACGATTCATTTGAACCACTCTGAGTCGACTCTTTTATAGATGAATCAGTAGTTTTAAACAGGTTAAACATTGTGCCCTATGCAAAATTTTACTGTGGTGCCCTCACAGAGGAACAAACACACAAACATGTGTATTTAAACATGTATTTATTTAATTATATACATAATATAAACACTCAAAATTATACTTAAACATTCAAATATTAACATTATAAAATAATAGTTTACATCAAAAGAAACACAGACATGTCTTCTGCTGAAGCATTCCCGATTTCAAACATTTACCAAAGGTAAGGAATAAAAACCTCTATGTACCTGTAGAGATGGACGGTCCTCAGTGTTGCATCCTGTGTTTGTACCTGTGCAGCTGCTGGAGCCTCTGGAGCAGTGCTGGAGGCCACCTCATCCTCTTTTGTGATACATTTCAGCATTGAACCTCTATGAACAATACAGAAGAAATTAGTCATTTTAAAAAAACCTCATGAGCCGCCATTAAAACAATGAGCTAGTCCAGCACTCTTCATAATGTGTCTAAACTACAACCAACATGTGGATTTAACCTGCACTATAATCTATGGTGACAAAAGCTGACCCTTGCTGTCAGTATAAATCAAAGACATTTGCGGTTTTAAAGAATTAAAAAGTGTATTAAAATGAGTGTAATTTTTGTATAACATGTCTTTGTTAAGTTTTCCAAGGCTTTACAATAAATAAAACCCCAGTACCCAGAACTTACCCCAGACAGGTTTAAGCGAAAAAAAAATAATAATAAAAAATTCTCATTTGAAAATAAAAATAAATCAATCAAGAAATAAAAATACAATAAAAAAACAAATTTCTAATCAAACACCAATTAACATTTCGCAACTTCAGTCTTCCAAAGCTTCTTCAATATCTCCATTTTTTACAAAGTCCAAAAACACCTCCCAGATGTCACAAAATTCAAAGGATTTTCTTCTTATTAGACATGTGAGCTTTTCAAGAGCCAAACATGTTATTAGGTTTCTCAACCAAAGTCCAATGGAGGGGCGATTAACATTTTTCCAGTATAAAGCAATACAACGCCTTGCTTGTATTAAACATAAATCAATCAATTTTCTTTCTTTAGTAGACAAAACACAACTGTCCTCATACATATTCAATATACATAACCCAGGACACAAAGGAATTGCAATGGAAATAAATTGAGAAATATATCTCTCACAGAGAGTCACCTCCACCCAAAATTTTTGTACCTCCTCACACTCCCACACACAATGGAAAAATGTACCTTGTAACTTATTGCATTTAAAACAAAGGTCAGGGATATTAGCATTGAATTAAATTAGTGTAATTTTTAAACAAAAACTTGAACATTCAGAAAAAAAATCATCATTTTATGAATTCGTACAACAGAAAGGTTTCTGGCCTCTGGCTTACAGTAATTTGACTTATTTTATATTATTGATCTTACAGAAATGACAGAATGAGTCAGTTTTGTTATTTCATATTGCAATGTACAAAAATGAAAAAAAAAAAACGGTCTATTAAATACACCAATCCACCGATGTAAAGACCAAACAGACTTTACTGTTATTGCAGTGATACAAGCAATAACAACAGCAATAAGAAATGTATAGAAATCGACAAATCAACAAACAACTGCAACGAATTATATAATACAATTATATAATAACTATATAATAATAAATCATACATACAGTGAAATAACTGTGCTGTGCTTGTGTATGTAGTTGGTGGGCAAACAGAAGTGTAAAGTATTGCACAAGTTAATATTAATAATTGAGCTTGTGTAATTATCAGCAGCATGGGGCAGAGGGGCAAACGCGAAAAGTCATAAAACATGTCCTGTCATAGTTTAAAGCACAATGCACAGCCGCAAAGCAAGAAACTGAGCGTAAACAACAACAAATAAGGCAGATTCGGTGCAGTTGTGGAGAAGTTTGAACGTTAGCCTCACTAATTTACTTCAACAACCAAAAATATGTTTTCCAGATTCTTGGACTGAAGTTATCTGAAAGTGATGCCCAGGGTTCATCTGCTTTTTTCTTCTTCTCGGCCCCAGAATGCTGTTGTCTTTTCTCTAGCATAGAGCTGCAACTTGCATCCATTATCATTATATGCTGCTAGCAGCTGCAAAGATAAGTGGACCGGGCCACCCTGCGCGCACGCGCCTAGGCGACTATGCGAGTAGACGGAACAACAATTATGTCACATGTTTGTTTTTGCGTTCGTCATAAAATGAATTTTTAAAAAGTATTTAACAACATATTATCAATATACATTTTATTTACACTCAGTTTATGTTAACCTCTTAAACTCTGGTGCTATTTTGGGATTTCCGCCTGGATTTTGCCAACCTAATTTTAAAAGCTTCCCAAATCCACATGCAGAGGAGTAAATGCAAAAATGTAGTATCATTTTAAAGAAAACCTTTTTATTTTTCATAAAACACTGTTGAAAGTGATTAAAATAATTGTATATGTTGTCTGTGTTATCATAAACACTTAAAAAAGAGGTGCTTTCTGTATTTTTTCTTTATAAACTCAAATTTAAAAGAGTACCTTTTAGGTTCTGTGTGGTCTAGGTTTCTGTAATTAATTTTGGTGGTTCCTGCACATGTCAGTAATCTTAAGAAAAAAGAAAAATGTCTCTATCATGATCTATGCAAAAAGTTAATGTACTCCAACTGATGAGAGGTGCTGTACCTTTTTTTATGTAATTTCCGCCTACCAAACTTTGAAAGTCTTCCATATCCAAATGCAGTGGTATAAATGACAAATTCCAGTGTTATAAGACAGAAAACCATTTGAATTTACAAAAGAAACTGCTGAAAGTATTAAATAATATTTGTTATGTTTTCTGTTTTATGATGAATTACTTCAACATTGGGCGCTTTTTTATTTTTTGTTCTAAAATGCTTTTTTGAAAATGTGTAGATAATCCCATAAGAGAATAAGGCAACTGCAGACAGTTCTGCTTGAAACCAGCAGATAGCAGCAAACACTAGAAAAAATAATTTTGTCTCTACCATAGAGTATGCAAAGGTTATTGTAATTCTGAAAACTGAATATTGGGAAAATATGGCATGCGGATAGACTATTGTTTTCATATTTTCACGATCTTTGGTTTGATCAAACACAATTCACTGTGTTTTGATCACATTATACATATAAAAGGAATACTTATGCACATCACCTAAAAACAGCGGAGAAATGGCCTGTTTTGAAGCACTCAGCATAAGGTAAGAGATGATGTAACATTTGTGGCTTTCTGTGCGATCTGGGGCTGCTTATTGATCATAAATATAATATGAAATAGAATATAAATAGAATATAATTCACATAAAGGAATGCTAGAATCGTACAAGGACGGGCAAGAGCTTTTATTTGAGCTATGTGTCATATATGAAGTATATAAAAATAGGAAAATGACAGCTCGGGTATCCAGTATTTTGTTGTGTAATTCAATTGAATTAAATTGTGTAATTTATGCAAGAACAGCAGGCATGAATGGCACTTGCAAAACAAATTTGCGATCCGAAAAAGCATAAACAGCGCCCTCTTGTGGATTCGCTAAAACAAAAACTGCAGAAAACGTACCACCTGGGACGTACTTGGCGATCACCAGAAATGTATATAACGGTGCGTTTTCAGAATGAGCCTGGGTTGGATGAATTGTAGGATTTTATTTGTCCTCTTGTTTGTGGTCTCTCACATTTTGAAGATGTAACATGTTTAATAGCATGAAATATAAAAAAATGACATTTAAAAAGATCTTCATATAAATGTTTCAAAAAATCGAAACAAAAATAACCTCACATATTGTTTAAAATAAGCATAGGATGCAGCCCCGTTTGAAATTCACCCTGAGAGTCTGGCGAAGGGATGACAAAAGCACTTTGACTGGAAATAAATCACAGAAATACTGTGTCTCAGAAAAAAAGTAGACCTCTCTCTTTAAATCTAGGTGAAAAAAATGTCTCTCCCCACTGAACAGAATTATATATGATGAACTTGAATTTAGACACTATGCCAATTAGAGGCAACATTTTATTTTGTTGACTAACCCATTGGTGCAAAGCGCAAGCTATGAATTGAATGAGTCATCTTTTGACTGTCTGATCACTGTGGTAAGGATTCACAGTGCCAAAACTGTGGCGGAGAAATCGCAGACATACCCTAGACGGCTGGATCTATACATTGACCCAGTCTACTATTACACTTGCACAGCATGTCTCACACTTATATGACACTGATACCAAAAACGGTCTCAGCACAATTCTATTGGAGAATCAAGTCTAGATTAATCTAGTTCTTGCTGTACAAGTATAGTTTACCATGTGTTTAGTGTGAATTAGACTACGATTAATTTACAAGAGTAGGTGAGCCCTGCTTTTTATAGCATGTGTTTAACAAAAATAAATGACATGTCAGAACAGATAAGTAAAATACTGGGGAGTACTGTAGTAGCTTTGGTAGTAGGAATTTTGGGGACTGATTTGTTACAATGTTAGATTCTTTTCCATGAGATTGGTTTGAACGTACTCCACACTGTAAAACATTTTCAGCAATTAACCGTTCCCGTATATTGTATTTACCATATTTCTATCCCAATTATTTATTTAATGGAATGAATTGCATTATGGGACACTGATCTCTGCTCTGTTGTGTTGTGATCTTGACTATTCAACATTGCAGTTTTACAATGTGACTTTTATTGACAGTTTAGTAGTTTGAAACAATATGTTGTATAAGAAATCAGAATCGGAATAAGCTTTATTGCCAGGTACAGTATGTTCACACATACGAGGGATTTGTTTTGGTGACAGAGCTTCTACAGTGCAACAGAATTACAGAGAAAGGACAAAAAAAGTGTTAAATGCAAATATACAAATTGACAAGCGCATGTACAGGTGTATTACTGTATACAACATTACATGTGCAGCTGTTATGTCCAAATTGGCATGTAAAGTGCGTTGTTAAATAAGTGTATGTGTGTGTAAAAAGTGTATTTGTTATGTGCAAATTGGCATGTAAAGTGTGTTGTTAAATAAGTGTATGTGTGTGTAAAAAGTGTATTGCAAGTAGTGATGTTGGTTCCACGATTATTGTCATCAAGTGTTCATGAGATGGATCGCCTGAGGGAAGAAACTGTTTCTGTGTCGGGCTATTATGGTGCGCAGTGCTCTGTAGCGTCGACCAGAAGGTAACAGTTCAAAGAGGCAGTGTGCTGGGTGTGAGGGGTCCAGAGTGATTTTGGCAGCCCTTCTGCTCGCTCTAAATAAGTACAGTTCTTGGAGAGTAGGGAGGGTTGTACCAATGATTCGCTCAGCAGTCCGAACTATTCAACATACTCTTCGAAGGTCAGATTTGGTAGCTGAGCTAAACCAGACAGTTATTGATGTGCAGATGACTGATTCAATGATGAAATAATATATATATAAATAAGTCTATACAGTTTATATGTAAAATAACAGAAAATTTCTGGCTGTTTATTACCAGCTTTTTTGGTACTGTTTTTTTCATCACCAACCCAGACAATTGATTACTTCAAACTACCAAAAATGTCAATAAAAGTAACTTTTTCAACTGTTTTACCATTAAAAGTAGTTGGAGAAAAGTCTCATAATGCATTTCAAATGCAAAAAAAAAAAACAAAACATGGATTACAATAAGAGAGCAACTGTTAATTTACAGATATTTTTTTACAGTGCAGATGAGTTTGTAAGCTGCTGTACACTGCCTGATGAAAGTCTTGTTGTCTATGCCAGTTGTAAGAGCACCAAATAATAAATTGACTTCTAGTTGATCATTTGGAAAAGCGGCAGAAAGTAGATTTTTCTGAAGAATCATCTGTTGAACTCCAATCATCACAAAAACTGCAGAAGACCTACTGGAATGCAAATGGACCCAAGAATCTCACAGAAAACAGTCAAGTTTGGTGAAGGAAGAATCATTGTTTGGGGTTACATTCAGTATGGGGGCGTTTGCAGATCAGCAGAGTGGATGGCAACATCAACAGCCTGAGTTATCAAGACATTTGTGCTGCCCATTACATTACAAACCACAGGAGAGGGCAAAAAGTTCCTGAAAGCAAAGAAGGTCAAGGTGCTCCAGGATTGGCCAGCCCAGTCACCAGACATGAACATTATTGAGCATGTCTGGGGTAAGATGAAGAAGGAGGCATTGAAAATGAATCCAAAGAATCTTGATGAACTCTGGGAGTCCTGCAAGAACGCTTTCTTTGTCATTCCAGATGACTTTATTAATAAGTTATTTGAGTCACTGCAGAGATGTATGGATGCAGTCCTCCAAGCTCAGGGGAGTCATACACAATATTAATTTTGTTTCCACTGCACCGTGACTTCATATTCTATACAATACATTATTTCTGGTAAGTGACAAGACTTTTGTCTAAGTAAAGTCAGACCTTACTGTCCTAATTAAATAATTAAAAATCAAGGCATGATCATATTTTATTTTGGTAAAATAAGCGTAATCTAGAGGCCCTTTAGCCACTTCTGATACCAAATGGTTAACTAGAAGTCAAGTTATTATTTCTTGTTTCTAAAACTTGGATATACACACACACACACACACACACACATTATAGCCTTTAGCCATGTAATCGAATAGCCCTAAGTAGTATAGAGAAGTTGCTAAGTGAGCATTGGACAGTCATATGTTGCAAATACATTTTTAATTAATAATTAAGATTTATAGCTTTGCCTATTATTATTATTATTTTAAAAAATCTGTGTGGATCATATGATGCACATGAAATAAGACAAAACACATTGTGATACTTTCACTTTGTAAGCTTCCATCTGTTTATCTTCTAGCATTTCTCAGAGAGCGCCGTTTCCCAAGAAAGACAAGTGCAAACACAAGTCGATTTAGATCATACAAAGTTGTCTTTGGAAGCTATCTGGTTATTTACATAACGTCTAAATCAAGCTGCGCCCCGAAAACCTCATTCATTCCTTATCAAAACATAGAAAGCCCAAGATAACTTAAACTGTTTAAAGAAAAGCAGCTCCGGTGAAGGCCCCTTCTACTCTGCGTATTTAAGTCGTCCAGCACTCCATTATATGGATCTCTCAGGAGAGTCAGTACAGTGTCTCTTTATCTCTCTCCTCACCTTCTCCTCTATAAAAAAACAAATTGTGCAGCAGGCAAGAGCATCATCAACATGCACAGTGTGCTCGCTGTCATGCAGATAGCCCCTCTTTTTGGTAATGGAGAGAACAGAGATCGATAAAGAACTGGAACTGGTGCAGACGCACAGGGGCCTGTGTGGTTGGCCCTAATCCTGATGAATAATGTGGCTGTCATAATAGCAGGCAGAATGCAATAATGTGACTTAGCAGTGTGATGAATAGCCTGTCAGCTCAAGTACTGACATTGTCACACATTACTGCATATACCTGTGCACAAATGACTGCGCGATGCAAAATATACACATTTTGTTTGAACGACACAAGCGTCTAACAATCGACTAAAAATGTAATTACATTTTAGTTTGGAAAATACCTTAAATAATTAATTAACGGAAAAATAATACATTCACTGGTGAGGTGTTCAGTTGACCATGTCTGTGCTTTGGGATGACAGAGCGTTCGCTGTGTTTGTTCTGAAACAAACACACACAGCCTTGTGTGTAGATGTTTAAATGAGTTTGATTCTTGGCTGCCTTATCTATAAATTTACAGTGTACAAAATAAATGTTATTTTACAGGCAATTGTCTGTATATTTTTACAGAATTTTCCAGCTTCTTCATTTTACAGTGAAATAAATACCTGTTGTTTTAAAAATAGTTTTTGTAATAAAAAAATCTAACATTAAATTTATAGTTATTGCTTGTATTTTGGTATTACGTTTTTTTTTTTCAGAGAGTAACACTATATTACATTCATTTTTAAAGATTATTCCTGCAAAAATATGGAAACAAAAAATCATTCAAACTGTTTTTAGTACTATTGAAGATAGTAATCATATGAGGATTCATATTTGAGCATTTAGTGAGGTTAATAACGTCAAATAACCTATTGTTTGGAGGCTGTATGTATATATATATATATATATATACACATCCACAAAAAACATATATATACACATATATACATATACACATATATACACAAGAATGCTTTACTTTTTTTGTCTTGATTCTAGTCCAAATATCTAAAAATTCTTATATTAAGAAACATTTTCTTGGCAAGCAAAACATAATGTCTTGTTTTCAGAAATAATATGTGAATATTAAGTCAGTTTTTACTTAAAACAAGCAAAATAATCTGACAATGGGGTGAGCAAAATAATCTTGTTTTTCCTTTTAACATAAGATTTGTTTTTCTTACCCTATTGTCAGATTAATTTTCTTGTTTTAAGGAAAAACTCACATCAATTTGGCATATTATTTCTTAAAACAAGACATTATGTTTTCCTTGTCAAGAAAATTTTGCTTGATTTAAGAATTTTTGGATATTTGGACTAGAAATGACAAAAAATCCAAGTAAAGCATTTTTTGCAGTGTGTGTGTGTTTTTTGCAGTGTGTGTGTGTGTGTGTGTGTGCGTGCGTGCGTGCGTGTGTGTGTGTGTATATATATATATATATATATATATATATATATATATATACACACATATATTCATTCATTCATTTTTTTTTTGGCTTAGTCCCTTTTATAAATCTGGGGTGGCCACAGCCAACTTATCCAGCATATGTTTTCGCAACGGATGCCCTTCCAGCTGCAACCCATTTCTGGCAATGAGATGTCATCTCTACACACTCATTCACACTCATACACTACGGACAATTTAGCCTACCCAATTCACCTATACCACATGTGTTTGGACTTGTGGAGGAAACCGGAGCACCCGGAGGAAACCCACGCAACAACGGGGAGAACATGCAAACTCCACACAGAAACGCCAACTGACCCAGCTGAGGCTTGAATCAGCGACCTTCTTGGTTCCCACTACGCCACCGTGCCACCATATATATACACAACTCCAAAAACATGCGGTACAGGTGAATTAAGTACAGAGACATTCTGAATGGAAAGCTGCTTCAGAGTGCTCTTGACCTCAGACTGGGGCGACGGTTCATCTTCCAGCAGGACAATGACTCAAAGCACACGCCAAAATAACAATGAGGTGGCTTCACGACAATTGGATGAATGTCCTTGAGTGGCCCAGCCAGAGCCCAGAACTAAATCCTATTGAACATCTCTAGAGAGATCTGAAAATGGCTGCACACCGTCGCTTCCCATCCAACCTGATAGAGATTGAGACGTACTGCAAAGTGGAATGGGCAAAAATTCCCAAAGACAGGTGTGCCAAGCTTGTGGCATCATATTCAATATGACCTGAGGCTGTAATTGCTGCCAAAGGTGCATCAACAACATATTGAGCAAAGGCTGTAAATACTGATGTGCATGTGATTTTTACTTATGTACATGTGATTTTTACTGATGTACATGTGATTTTTACTGATGTACATGTGATTTTTACTTATGTACATGTGATTTTTACTTATGTACATGTGATTTTTACTGATGTACATGTGATTTTT
>CAIGQQ010040203.1:1222409-1246230 GCA_903798035.1 Danio albolineatus | reverse complement strand
TAGCTGTATATATATATATATATATATATATATATATATATATATATAAATATTTAAACATATATTAAATATTTGTATTTCCAATAGTTGAAAAAATATATGAGCTGCCATTAATGCAATATTTCAAAATATATGTTGCATATATGACATTATTATAATATGATTATTATATGAAATTATTATTATTATTATTATTTATATTATTATTATTATTATTATTATATTATATGACATTGATATTATAGATGTGAATCCTAACATAAACTTGAATGTCATATGTGTCATTTGCATATTTTTCTGTACATCAGATTAAGTCATACAAATATTTATTTTTCTAGCTGGATTTTCTGGCAAGGATGTATTTTTATTATTTTATTTATTCATAATTTTCATATTTATTCATTAATTTATTCATTGTATTATTATTTAGTATTATTATTTTATTCATAAGCTCATCGGTGCCCCATATTAAAATCTGATTCATAAATGCAAACTGCATTTAAGACATACAAGTTTATATTTGGATTTTACATATGCATATGAACACATCCATACAATTATAGCTAATATATTTAAACACATATTCAATATTTGTGATTCCCATTGTTGAATAAAAATATACGAGCTTCCATTTTTGCAATATTTTGAAATATATGTTATGACATATTTGATAAATGTGAAATATGAACTTGAATGTCATATGTAGTTTGGATATATTGTCATATATCAGATTTCTGTGTGGGACAAATTAGGGGGAAAACAGAGTCATTAAAATATTTATTTTCTAGCTGAATTTTCTGGCAAGGATGTATTTTAGGATTTATATTACATATATGTGTATTACATTTACAACAATAGTATCACTAATTATTATTTTTGATAATAATCACATTAATATATTCTAACTTAAGCAAAATATTCATAAACATAGCAGCAAATATACTACTTTTATACAATTAAACACATCACAATATTAATTTAAACACATCACATTAAATTATTTTAATTATTAATTTAAATATTAATATTAATTTAAACACATCATATTAAATTATTTAAATTATTAATTTAAATATTAATATTAATTTAAACACATCACAATAAACACATCACATTAAATTAAACACATCACATATTAATGTCCTTCCTTTCCCCATGATGATACATGAGAGGCTAAACACATTAAGTATCCTAAGCTGAATTAAAGGGAACAATAATTATACAAATGCATGAATGTCAAGATCACACAATGACTATACACACACACGTGCAACATCAACAATATGAATATAGTTTAAAGCTCCCAATATGCTATGCATTTGTCCTTCCATTGTGCCGACAGCTTGCCTTATTCAGCTCTAAACAGACATTAAACAAACCTCGAGCAACACGAAAAGCGAGGCACACGAAAACATGAAGCATGTGTACATCCTGATCTCTCATAATATTAGTTATAATCAATGGCTGCCTTTTTAATTATTGCTCATGGTACAAAGCAGGGAAGGCTCATTTAAGGGGGGATCGATATGGGAGAGTGATTGGTGGATGGTGGAGCTGTACATCAGGTGGCTTGATGTGAAAATCATTGGGGCCTGTGCATGCGCTGATCAAAGCGGTTAGCCCCCCAGCTGGCTGTGGGGCCTGGGTAATGGGTGAACCTTCCGTGAACCAACATCTGCGGCCTGCTCTAAACAACACATCATATACGTTCTAGGAGGAATGGAAGTTGGAGGAAATTAAAGAAGGGGGGGGAGAGAATAAAACTTTGCTGTCCTCGGTTGAATTTTGCTTTGTTGTGTAGTTTCTCGTGCTTAATAATCTTTTAATTTCCATTCTCTATTCACCTCACAAAAGAGGTGACTGTTTTTTCTTTCTTTTTTTCCCCCCAAGATCATCTCTATTACCCTCGTTCTCGTGCTCCTCTGATTGTAACCTGTCTGGCCAAGCTCTTTAAGGTTAATAACTTTGGCCTTTGGGCATTATTTATAGCGTCGGGAAGAGGAAACATATCACCGTTGTGTGTAGTTTTACCTGATCCGCGCAGCGCTTTTCTTCCCTCCCTTCTTCATTTCCAATCCCCCTCTCCTCTTCGGCCAGATAGTTTGCACTTTTACATCTCCTTAATCATGTATTTTCTGCTTCTAGTGCTTTAAACTGATATAAATGACGGTAATCTTGGAATGTGTGAATGGTGGCGTTTCGTAGCTGAGTGGCATTATTTGTCACCATTCTTGCCCATTTAACATAGGATAGCGGTGCGAAGTAGCTCATTAAAGGGCAAATAATTGTTTTCAGTTATCGGTTAAGTGTGTTTATCAACCCATTTATATTAGTCATATGATTTGCCAGACATCTGCCGAAGGCATATTAATCCCAATAAGCTCTAGTCCAGCATTCAGTTCAACTCTAAATAGTAACAAGCAGATTTTCGCCGTTTTGGTTTTAATAGTAATTCAGTTTATAAAGGGATATTATTTTATCTTTATATCTTTTTTTTTTTTTTTTTCACCAAACCCTCAATTGAATGGTGGCAGGTCTCTTGGGATCGGAGGTTAGGGGGGTTGAGTCGCCGCCTAACCCCTCCCCCCTCTTTACCAAATGGTTAAAAAGATGAAGAAAAGGTTCATTCAGAACTCACTCTTACTAAATGGAAAGCTGAATTACTTAAGTTGGTGACACTTTACGATACGGGACATGTGGGTAATATATTTACTAACCTAAAAACAATCCTGAAGAAATATTTATTAAAGGGTAACACTTTATGATAAGGTTGTATTTAATGTTCATTCATTTATTTATTCATTTTCCTTCGGGTTGGTCTCTTGATTTATCAGGGGTCACCAGTGGTGTAATGTAACTAATTACAAATACTCTGCACTACTGTAATTGAGTAGTTTTTCTCAGGAATTGTAATTTACTAAGTAGTTTTAAAAATGTGGACTTTTACCTTGCCTTGAGTACATGTTTAGTGTAATATCGTTACTTTTACACCACTACTTTCCTTCAACCAGCAGTCACTACTTTATTTCTTTCTTGTCTATGGTCATTGTCTAAAGTAGAAAGATCAGTCCTGTGATTCCTGTCCAATTAAAATCACACATAGAAAGTAAATCGCATCATACTGAACAACCTCAAGACATGGGTGCTTTATAAATGCAGCAAACCTTTTGGAAACATTAAAAATGTCCAAGAAGATGTCCAAAATCTGTACACGCAATGATCCAGAGACTGTTTATAGACTGCATGTGACTGAAAACGATGGATGTCGACTGTATGATGACTGAAATCACCAAACAGCCTTAAACAATCACTAAATGGAACAAATGAAGAACGGAAGGAAGGGCCAAATAAAAGAAAGGACCGAACAAGGAATGGAAGGAAGGATCGAAGAACTAAATAAATGAAGGAAGGATTTAAGAAGGACTAAACAAACTAAGAAGGAAGGAAGGAATGAATGAACAAAGGACCTAATGAAGGATGGAACAGAATTATGGAAGAAAGAATGAGCGAACAAATGAAGGGAGGAAAGAAGGAAGGACCAAACAAATGAAGGAAGAATTCAAGGAAGGACTGAACAAACTTAAGAAAGGAAGAAACGAACAAACGAATTTATGAACAAAAGGACCAAATGTAGGAAGGAACAAAAATATGAACGAGCGAACGAAGGAAGGAGGGAACAAACGAATGAATGAAGGAAGAACAAACAAATAATTTAAGGAAGGTTGGAAGGAATGAACGAAAATAGGAAGATCCCTAAATACACCTCATGTTGTTTGTGCAGGGATGTGTAAACGTAACATTCTGTAAATGCATCAACTTTTCTACAGTGTAATACTCACTACTCTTGAGTATTTTTAAATGTTCTACTTTTTAATCATTCTTTGAGTAATATTTACAATAGATACTTTTACTCTACTTGCGCTACATTGTTGGGCAAGTAATGGTACTTTTACTTGAGTATGATTTTTCAGTACTCTTTCCACCACTGGGGGTCACCATAGTAGAATGAACCACCAACTAATCCAGCATACACTGTAAAAAATAAATCTGTAAAGTTTACGAAACAAAACGGCAGCTGTGGTTGCCAGTATATCACCGGTAAAAATACGGTACAAACCGTAAAAGTAATCTCTCATTTTTACAGTAAACTACCGTATTTTGTTAATTTATAGAGGTGATATGTCTGTATTTTGAATTACCAACATCTAGTACACGTCTTTTATTGCACAGATTGACAAGTCAACACAGCCAACGCAGTCAACGCAGGTGGTGATGAGAAAGTTACATAATGAACCAATGCTCGTCACAAACAACTTATCCCACAAGCAGAGGAGTGTATCAGAGGATAGAAGGTGCTCAGTGTCATTCATACAGCTACTGAACACGAGTATGGTGACATGCATACAATTAAAGTCATGAAATAAAGAGTGTTTATCAACATTAGATGTGACATAAATCTCTAATGTACATCACTGATGGGGAAACAACTAAAAAGATCCATAGTAATGTCAACACAAAGCAAAAAAAATGATGCAGGGAATTCTGGGAAAGTCAATTTATGGTTACTCGTCGTATATATTAAGGAAACATACTGTTAACCAGGGTACGGATTTTCACTGTAGCATTTTTTTTTACAGCTTTTTACTGTTGAAATCACAGCCATTTTTACAGCATATGTTTTATGCGGATACCCTTCCAGCTGCAACCCAGCACTTGGAAACATCCATACACTCTTGAATTCCCACTCATACACTATGGCCAAATTAGCTTATTCAATTCACCTATAGGGCATGTCTTTGGACTGTGGGGGAAACCAGAGCATCTGGAGGAAACCGAAAACCAACACAGGAAGAAACTCCACACAGAAACTCCAACTGACCCAGCCGAGGCTCAACCTTCTTGCTTCAGTGCTAACCACTGAGCCACCTCACCTACCTAGTTAATGTTAGTTAATGCAATCCAGTTTCAGCTAATTTATTTTAGTTATACAATGTTTAACTTAATATTTTTGACTGATGTAAGTTAAGATTACTAGAAAAATGAGAAACTAGAAAATTTTATTCAACATAAAATATTTTTTTTATAGTGTACACAATCTTGTGCCTTATTGCAGACGAATATTTTTGGCAATAGGCAAAAATGCATTGCATGTGTTGAAAAAATGATAATGACATTTCTTTTATGCAAAAAAATAATTATAATATTAAATAAACATCACGTTCCATGAAGATATTGTGTACGTTTTCAACTGTAAATAAATCAAATCTCAATAATTGATTAGTAATCATGAATTGCTATTTTCTATTTGGTGATTTTCCAACACAGGCTCATTCTGAAAACGTAGCCCTATGAACATTTCTGGAGATTGCGTATTGTGTAGCCAGAAGTACAAGCTCCAAGGGCGGTATGACGCCGTTGCTTTTCACGCTTACCAGCTGACTACTTACCTCCATATGGACGGCTTTCCCGCTGTTACCAGTTTGTCCAGTTAGCTCGCTGCGTATGACGACAGACTTGAGATGCAGAGAAGAGTTGATCACGACAATGGGATTCAAGTTCGGCAAAGAACAGTTTCAGAAAGTGGGTACAACAAAAACAGAAGCCAAAAAATTAAATAAACAAGTAAATCAGACGAGGGCTTTTCTTTTTCTGGATTGCTTTTAAAAACTGTTGGTTGGGTATAGAGAAGTGGGTGGGCGGGTCAATCAGTGCTTTTGAAAACACTATTGGTTGGGTTTAGGGAAGGAGGAGGGTGGTTCAGTCGATCGGTCAGTCAGTCAGTCGACAGCAGCCTCTGGTGAAGAGAAGAGCAGGCGTGAATGGCACTCGCAAGAGATATTTGAGATCTGAAAAAGCATAAACAGCAGGCCTCTTGTGGATTTGCGAAAACAAAAACTGCAAAAAAACGTACCTACAAGATTGTATTTGGCACTCTCCAGAAATGTATGTAGCGGTTCGTTTTCAGAATGAGCCTGAGGGTTGCGATTTTCTCAATGTTTATTTTTTTTGACCCTCCAGTTTTTTAATTATTTGTATCTCGGCTAAATATTGTCCTATCCTAACAAACCATACATCACTGGTAGGTTAATTTATTCAGTTTTCATGTGATGTACAAATCGCAATATTAAAAATAATAATAATAAATTGACATTTATGACTAGTTTTGTCCTTCAGGATCACAAATAACACCCCCAACCTGATTTCATCAAGACGGAATTTGTTCCTGGATTAACATCTATGTTGATTTAAACAACATTCAAATCAGCCAATCAGAATTGAACGATTTGCTTTACATCTTTGTTAAATTTAGGTTTACGGTTAGGTTTATGCACTTCTTGTTATCTAACTATTATTCCTCTCTGATTTTGGAAATAATTTACAGTTATGTTCGGGCTTATGGATAGGTAATAGGTATGGATTACATTTTTCAACAAAAATGATGTTCGAGGATCAACATAGATGTTAATCCAAGATTTCACCGTACTTGACAAAATCTTGACATGCCAAATAACACAGAGCAGTCTACCTACTATACTGTGTTTTTTTTATAAAAAAGTTTTTTGGGATGCTCAGTACAACCACTTTCACTTCAAGTGATGTGACAGTGCTAACCACTTGAAACTATTTGAAAAAAAACATTCATATGTAAAAATATGTCCATCTTTACCATCATCTGCAATCTATTTCTTCAATATCAACATACATTTAAACTATGCTGAACTAAACCCACGCACTCTTTCTCACTTTCTGGTATTATTCATGTTTTTTTTTGTCTTTATAGTAATTTCTTATAATTTCATAAAGTGACCCAGTAATATTTTTCGCCCTCAAAAAATCCTCTGTACCAAATCGCAGACAAGCACATCACCTCTGCTCATACCTGTCAACATTGCAATGTGAAAATAAGGGATACCCCCTTTACCCCCCCCCCCCCCAAAAAAAACAAAACAAAACAAAAAAACAAAAAAAACAAACAAAACTAAACTAAAAAATAAACAAAAAAAACAACAATAACAACAAAAATAAATAAATAATTAAATAAAAATGTTAATCTGGAGCTGTTTCATTGTAAATAAACAGTTGAAACAGTCAGTAATATGTTTATTATTATTATTATTATTTACAAAGGATAGAATAAATAGCATACTTTAAAAAAAGATGCAAACAGTTTAGCCAATAAATTTATAATAGCTACAGTATTATAAAGACATTGAATCACTGTTTGCTGTTTGTTTTGTCAATTTGTTTACTGTATAATTTAAGCATTCTCATTAAAGAGCAGCGAATTTAGATTTTTGTTTGATTACTTTAAATAACAGAGGTGTCACTTTGAAAATGCACACATCTATAATGCAAGCATTCGATTGCTTTGCTCAGATGTTATTATTATTGTAATTCAGTTCAAACATGCTCCCAAAACCCAGTGTCCACTTTTACTGCGCTTTAAATCATGTGAAAAGAATCCATTTGGGAAACAGCGTCTAATGGCCCGTTTCCACTGAGTGGTACAGTAGGGTACGGTACGGGTCGGTACAGGTCACCTTTATCAGGTTTGCGTTTCCACTGCAAAAGGGTACTCTTTTGGTGGGCGTGTTGTATGACAGAAAGTTTCAGTCGACGTGATTTTCGCTTGAGGAAATGTCTACAGTAAAGCTGTACGGGTCGTTCACAATTCATACGAGAAGCACTTCTCACAAAACAGATTCTTTATTATATACATAAATACTGGTGTATAAATGTTCATTACTAACCTTTCTATAAACATGATCTGATTATAACTGCAGATCAATGATGTGAAATAGCCTACTGTAACGTCTGCGATTATATAAAATAAATAAATAAATGCAGCATATATGAACACATACAGCCCCTTACTGTCTCCGATGTGTTACCAATTACAGAAAAACTACACACAGCAGACATTTAGTCCTTATTTAGGTTAAAAAACAACACGGAATATTGCCCACAATCAGTGCAAACCTCTCATCTGTATCCTTAATCTTCACCAGCACATGTAGCCTCTTGTTAGAGAGTAATTCCGTCATTCCCAGTTATAAAGTCGGATCATAATAGTCCGAAAGGTGATGATAATGGTTAAACGTAGGATTTTCTTCATGTTTGCTGAAACAATAATTTGCTCTTTTTTTCTGGCTTTTCCTTTGTGTTTGCACGCGTCAGTCTCGCGTTTGTCTGTTTCAGAAAGGATCGGGTTTCAAAAGCACGTCAATCAAGCGCACATTATTATTATCAGCTCAAGAAGTTTGTTATTTCAAATATAGACGCGCAAGTGAGAAAGCGAAACCGCTCACTCTTCAGACGGGCTTGTAAAAAACTACGAGGCACAGGGGAGAATTTGCTCTTCTCTTGGCTTTATGGCTGTTCATCAAGATGACGACAAGATTTGTTTGAGCTCGGGTCGACCATGGCTTGTTTTTATATGTTTATATTATTTCAGTGTATTGTCTCTCAGCTGTGTATTAAACATGGCGGGTCCTTTGTTTTCATTCTGATTGTTGCGCGAGCAAATTACGTATCTCTGTAAACCAATAGCGTCTAGCTCCGCCCTTTGGTCACCCTTTGGTACCCTTGGTACCCTTTGCAAAAGGGTGACCAAAAAGTGGTACGATTCGGTTCAGTACGCTTTTAGACAGTGGAAACGGCCTTAAAAGCTTACCGAACCGTACCGTACCACTCAGTGGAAACGAGCCATATTTATCACTATGGAGCACGTCTGACAGTCACGCACTGCTATATAAATTGACTGTTTTGAGTATTGCATATGAGGGGCGACAGCACCTGTAATGAAAAGGAAGGGAATCCTGCCATTTTTATATTTATTTCAAAATGTTTTCATGCCTAAATAAAATTAAAGCACAGAACAAATTCACATTTAAGAGCAAGGGGCGTCCTCTGGGCATTCGGCGGTATGTGTTGCGTATAGGAAGGATCCCAGCTAACAGGGAATGTTCCCAGAACATTTACTAACGTTCTTTAAAAGTTGTGAAAATGTTAGCACAGAACGTTATCAATGGAACGATTTTAGAATGTTCTCATAAAGTTGTTAATGTTCTTGTAACGTTGTTAAAAAACGTTCTTAGAACAAAGTTTTTTGAACGTCTTCAGGACATTATTTGTACTTGATGAACGTTTTCGAAATGTTGATGGAAAATGTTCTTATAACAAAGTTCTTGGAACGTCTTCAGGACGCTATTTGTACTTGATGAACGTTCTCATCGTAGGTTTTATGAACGTTGTAAGAACGTTATGCTAACCAAAAAGAAACATTCTAGCAACATTAAGCAAACTGGATATTTCAACATTATTGGAACGTTACAAATAAACATTCTTAGAACATTATATATTTGGTGGAAATTTAGGTTTTAAAAACGTTGTAAGGACATTATGCTAACATTAAAAAAAACGTTCTAGTAACATTTAAGCAAACTGGACATTTCAACATTCTTGGAACGTTACAGATAACGTTATGAGAACGTTCTCACAACCTAAATTTGTTAGCTGGGATAGACTCTTTGATGTTTATTGCCACCCTTCATAGAAAGATTAAAAATACGTGAGAAATAAAGGAAAATACCTTTTCGCAATGATAGTGGAGAACTGTAAAATACAGGAAAATCCCAGAAAAAAATGTGAGGGTTGACAGATATGCCTCTGCTGTGCCACAGCCTGTCCTTTCTGTCATGATAAAACGATTGAAACAACGCACACAACAGTGTCTTCATTAACGATCTTGTTCTCTTTCATTCACAGAGAGCTGCTATCTCATAATTCTCCACTCCACACGTCACCTCCCTGCCCTCATATGCAGCCTTTTTTCCTTCTCTTTTACGTTTCATTGTACCTTCCCTTCTCCCAGATTAGCTTATTCATTCTTCACATATGACCGCCAGCCTGTTAAAGTCATATTAAACCAAGGCAATCCACTTTAAATGGGTGTCTACCATGAGCATTAAAAATCTCTTTGCTGGCCTTTAAATATTTTGATTGGGTGATGAGGAGGGGCTGTTTCGGAGCGCTGATCTCTCTCCCAGGAGGCCGCTTCTGAATATAAATTGAGTAATATTATAAAGGCGTGGAGAGCGAAAGGACCGGCTAATGAATGGGTTACGTGATCTACCAAAGGAACAGGAGGTCACGCTGTGAAGTGAAATACCCTTATAACTTCAATGCTAATTCCCCGCAGATGATGATACATTAACTGAGGGCTCTTATAATTCTATTCTTATCAGCCAAATGCGTATTAAAGAGGATTAAAATGAATTAATATCGGACGCGATCATAATTATTTCTTGATTATAATGCTCGACTCCAACCCCTTGGACTCAAGCATGTATAACATAATCAAATGAAAAGCGGGACATTATGAAAGCTGATTTGTATTGCTAGGATGTATCTTATCTGCAGATGTCTCAAGGAGTCACTCACGATGTCCTGGATCAGATTACTCAACATTAAGACTTAATACTAGATATTAAATACAACATTTAATCCCACGTCTTATTATTTATTTTTCATCTCAGCGGGGAATTAAAGTCATACCCTGACATGTATTTGTTCGGATGTCTCCCTGGGAATTTCTCATTAAAAATGTCTTTTTAAAAGAGTGGTGTGTTAACAGTGTTTGCGTTGGTGATGAAACCTATTTAAATTGTATTGTAACTGTGCTAAAGTGAGAACTAGGAGTGTGTAAATATATCACAAAATATAGGCATAATTTGAACTAATCCTATGATATTATGAGACCATCATCAGCATCAAACTTGTTAGTTCGAAACGAATGCTGGCCACTTTATTAGGTACACCTTACTAGTAATAGGTTGGACCCCCTTTTGCCTTCAAAACTGCTTTAATCCTTCCGGGCATAGATTCAACAAGGTACTGAAAATACTCCTCAGAGATTCTGGTCCTTATTGACATGATAGCGTCACTCAGTTGCTGCAGATTTGTCGGCTGCACATCCATGATGCGAATCTCCCATTGCACCACATCCCAAAGGTGCTCAATTGGATTGAGATTTGGTTACTATCGAGGCCCTTTGAGTACAGTGAACTCATTGTCATGCCAAAGAAACCAATCTGAGTCTTTATGACATGCTTGTTATCTCGCTCATATTTAAATATAGTACAAATGTCATCAAGTGTCAAGTTTACATCACTTATTAAACACACACACACACACACACACGCACGCACTCGCACACACACACACACACACACACAAAATATTAATATACAGTATGTCTCTTCAGGTGCATAAAAAATTAAATATTAAGCAAAAGGTGAATAAATATTTGAGGAATTCTGCTTTCTACATATATTTAGTGAAAACCACGATACATTTTTACCTTTTTTTGACAATTAGACAATTAGATTTCTATTTATTTTAGATGTTTTTTTTTTTACATTTTATAAAATAAAGGATGAATTGATAAAATATAATTACCATGTAATTCCTGAAATAAAGGTGCAGAGATTTTTGGTAACATCATTTAAAGGTATTCTTACTAGAATTGTTCCATGTGCTTACTATAATAATTTATATTAATTTTCATTACTTTTTATATCCTTAACTCTATTTATGAGAGCGGCATATGTACTCACAATGTGTCATTTGATAGCAACCTATATGCTTCTTTACTATGGTCATTTTATATAGTATTAAGGTGTTAATTAGTGTTAATAAGTCTTAAATTAATATTCTAAAATATATGTGGAGCAAGTTTTTATATATTTATTTATTTCTTATTATTTTATTTTATTTAGGGGCGCCACAGTGGCGTAGTGAGTAGCACGTTCGCCTCACAGCAAGAAGGTCGCTGGTTTGAGCCTCGGCTGGGTCAGTTGGCATTTCTGTGTGGAGTTTCAAAGACATGTGTTATAGGTGAATTGGGTAGGTTAAATTGTCCATAGTGTATGAGTGTGAATGAAAGTGTATGGATGTTTCCCAGAGATGGGTTGCAGCTGGAAGGGTATCCGCTGCGTAAAACAAATGCTGGATAAGTTGGCGGTTCATTCTGCTGTGACGGCCCCAGATTAATAAAGGGATTAAGCTGAAAAGAAAATTAATGAAATGACAGAAATTTACCATAAAATAACGGATATTAAATTACAGAAATTTACCAGAAATGTAAATTTAAGGACATTTTTGTAATTTAATATCTGTTATTTTTAGTATATTTCTGTAATTTAACGGCCATTATTGTATGTTTTTTTACGGCTCCCCAGCTGCCGAAAACAAACCGTAAAATTATGGATTTTTTTACAGTGCAGCCATATGCGGTAGTTTACTGTAAAAATGAGAAATTACTTTTACGGTGAAATAATGGCAACCACAGCTGCTGTTTTTTTATTTATTGTTTACAGTGTACGTTGAACAAGCAACACTCTCCATCATGAACAGCACTGTGGCTGCAGTGGAGTCATTCAGGTTCCTGGGCACCACCATCTCTCAGGATCTGAAATGAGACACTCACATAGACTCTATTGTGAAGAAAGCCCAGCAGAGACTGTACTTTCTTCATGCAGTTCTACTCAGCTGTCATCCAATCCATCCTCTGCACTTCAATCACCGTCTGGTTCGACTCAGCTGCCAAAACCGACCTCCATAGACTACAGCGAATAGTCCGGACTGCTGAACGAATCACTGGCACTACCCTTTCTACACTTCAAGAACTGTACTCTTCCACAGTGAGTAAAAGGGCTCGCAAAATCACCCTGGATGCCTCGCACCCAGCACACTTCCTGTTCGAACTGTTACCGTCTGGCCGGCGCTATAGAGCACCGAGCACAAAAACTGCCAGACACAGGAAAAGTTTCTTTCCTCAGGCCATCTACCTCATGAACAGTTAATATAATCCTATTGTGCATTAAATGTGCAATACTTTCTTATACGCACTTGTACACAGGACCTTATAATAATATTACGCATTTGTACACAGCACCTTATAACCTGTATATTTATAAAAAATCTGTACATACATTTCAACATCCAGATCTTGTTGGACTGACTGCATCTCTGTTTAATGTCTATCGTCTTTTTTCATATTTATTCTGTGTTGTCACTTGTCACTTTATGTACACTGGAAGCTTCTGTAGCCAAAGCAAAGTCCTTGTGTGTGAAGCACACTTGGCAATAAAACTAATTCTGATATGCCCTTTACTGAGTGTCTACGAACAGCCATAAGGACTGATTTGGATTTTTCCCCTGCATTTCTTTAACCATTACTGCTTATGAAACAATACAATAAAAGAGAGAGGAGCATTTTTCAGAAAAAAAACTGTGATATTGAAATTAGGAAGTCACTGCTCTCAAAAAAATATTGTTGCTGCTTGTTCAGTCGACTTAGTTATAATGAGTTGAATCAACACAATTCTTGAAGGTTTTTCGGGGATAACTTTTATTTTTATTTTTATTTTATTTTTATTGTTTCATGTTCAATCAACTTAAATTTGTAAAAACAATTAAGTTAATGTAATTGATTTGTGTTGAGACAGCATAAAGGATTTGTGTGGAACCCTGCATTTTTTTTTACATGGGTGACGTGGACTAGTCTTAAGTTTAAACAATTGAATACATAATAATAAATAATGCATTATTTTAGAAAAATATAGATTAGTTAGTTCAAAAATGAGATCAACCTTCAGCCTAAAAAGTTTTTTTGTATTTCGTAATTTATTTATTTTTAAAGGATGAGGAGCTGTGAAAAAAAATAAAGTGTTATTTTGTGTGGAAGTGTTCACTAGACTGTGTCCTTACAATTAGCATAGCAAAGACCACCACAGAAATAATGCAAGGCACTGGTGTTAGTGCGTACATCCAAATGCACTCTACAATCCTTTTTTTCTTCTTCTTCTTTTTTCTTCAGTATCATCTGCCTTTGGCCAAAATGCCATTAATACAAGTGTCAGCAGGGTGAGCGGAATAGGGCTGCTGCAATGTTTTTGACTAGCTAGAAGAGAAAACGTCCTAGATCCAAGGGGGACAAATCTGTCTAAGACATTGGCTATTTTTTTTCCCAGCCTTTTGTGATGCTGGTTCCTTGGGACTCTGTCTTTTATTTGTGTTAAGATTAAATTGCACGGTTTCTAATGTTTTCACTCCTCGGTCTGTCATAGGTCACTGACCTTGGTATGGCTCAGATAATAGATACATCTTGTGTTTGTTTCAGAATGTGAAACACTTGTCCGCCACAGCCTAGTGATTCACTATTGTCGCCGTCTCAAGCAATTAAGAAAAATACTGAAATCATGCCCCGCCGCATCGTTTCAATATTTATTATGCTCTTTCGCTCAAAGCCATTTTGCCACATCATCAGAAATTATCTTTAACACAATTAAAACTGCATTTAGATTGCGCATTAGAATACACATTTGGACTAAACATTTGGTGGCATTCTCAATTCGAAGCCTTACAACGGAGGACCACAGACGATACGAATGGTGTGCTAATTATTTTGTTATGATTGTTGTTTATTAAATTATGATGAGGAGCTAAATTTATGTTCAGTACAGCTGTGTTGGAATTATTTTAGAAAGCCAGTGGCTGCATCAGTTCTTATTATGGAAGTGCTCATTTGCATGTCGTAATGTGATTGCATGCGCACGTCCTAAATTTAATTCTTCAACATGATTTTTTAACTAATTTTGTATGAAACTCTTAAAAAACAGACATGACAAATAAAGCTGCGCTATTTGAATAGTCATATTTGTGTGTGTAAGACTGCTGCTGCTACAGTACGTTAGAGATTTATGTTACATCTAATATTGATAACAATGTTAATTTATGTTACCATACTGGTGTTTAGTAGCTGTGTGAATGACACTGAGCACCTTCTATACACTGATCCACTTCTCTGCTGACTATTGGTTCATTATGTAAATTTATAATCACCATCTGCATATGGCTGTGTTAACGGTGTCTATCTGTGTAACAAAAGATGTGTAGATGTTGGTAATTCAAAATACAGACATATTACCTCTATAAATGAATGAAATACTGTAGTTTACTGTAAAATTAGATACTACTCTTACGGTTTGTACCGTTTTTTTAACGGTGAAATACTGGCAACCACAGCTGCCGTTTTTTTACAGCAAATTTTACGGATGTATTTTTTACAGTGTACTTTGAACAAGCAACAAATGTCATTGTTTGAGTGTACTATGAAGAGCCATAAGGACTGATTTGGATTTTTCCCCCTGCATTTCTTTTACCTTCACTACTTATAAGACAATACAATAAAAGAGAGAGGAACATTTTTTAGAAACCAACTGAAATTGCATGCGCACGTCACAAATTTAATTCTTTGACATGATTTTAATGAATTTTGTATGAAACTCTTAAAAAAAACAGACATGACAAAAAAAGCTGCACTATTCGAATTGTCATATTTGTGTGTAAGACTGACTCTGCTACATTAGTGATTTATGTTACATCTAATATTGATAACAATGTTTATTTATGTTACCATACTGGTGTTTAGTAGCTGTGTGAATGACACTGAGCACCTTCTATACACTGATACACTTCTCTGCTTGTGGCAACAATTGTTTGTGATGACTATTGGTTCATTATGTAACTTTCTCATCACCACCTGCATATGGCTGTGTTGACGTGTCTATCTGTGTACTGTATCAAAAGATGTGTAGATGTTGGTAATTCAAAATACAGACATATCACCTCTATAAATGAATGAAATACTGTAGTTTACTGTAAAATTACAAATTACTTTTACGGTTTGTACCGTATTTTTAACGGTGAAATACTGGCAACCACAGCTGCTGTTTTTTATAGCAAATTTTACGGATGTATTTTTTACAGTGTACTTTGAACAAGCAACAAATGTCATTTTTTGAGTGCACTATGAAGAGCCATAAGGACTGATTTGGATTTTTTCAACTGCATTTCTTTTACCTTCACTACTTATAAGACAATACAATAAAAGAGAGAGGAACATTTTTTAGAAAGCAACTGAAATTGCATGCGCACGTCACAATTTTAATTCTTCAACATGATTTTTTAACTAATTTTGTATAAAACTCTTAAAAACAGACATGACAAATAAAGCTGCACTATTCGAAATTGTTATACTTGTGTGTGTTATCCAGATTTACAATAATATTAAAGTATTTTAAAACTCAGGATTTTTTTTATATGTAAGCATAAAGAATTAAATAATGCACCAGGATCACATTCACAATCACGATCATGGAATTCCATATAAAAAAAACTTAAAGCAATAGTCCACCCCGAAATGAAAATGACCTAATTTTATGTTGTGGTTTATCCATTTTTTTATCTTTATTATGTGGCAGGATTTAAGGGGGTTGAAAAGGAGCGAGGACTCAAGTGCAAAGAAAATGGGTATTTATTAATATCAAAATAAAACAAACAGCAAAATAAACGACCCGAGGGGGAAAACATTAATAAAAATAAGCAAACAAACTTGAATGGGAAGGCTGGCAAGGAATCAGGACTGGAGAACGCGACAAGACATGGGTATCAGCGACGACGAACTGGCACAGGACAGCAGACATGAGGAGAATATGAGCAGAAATAATTAACACAAACAGGTGAACATGATAAACTAATAATAGGTTAACAAGGAGGGTGGGGCTTGACAATAGACGTCAACTCATTAACTGCATGTTAAAAAGCATGTGAACATACACCATGTGCTAGATACAACAACAGAGGACACAAGTACACAATGAATGAAAACACTCACTGTGTGCTCTCACACGCAGTGTGCATGTTTTATCCCAGCGCTAACTGAAACCAACTAGACTGAGACGCTGGGAATAAACACCACGCTGCAGACAGACGAACACAAACACCAGGATGAGAGCGCGCAATCACAAACACGCCCAGACCTAATGCGCCTGTATCAAGCGGAGTGTGCACGGTCACAATTGGCACTCATACAGAGACACAATGACAACACACAGGACTAGACAGAGCTAGTGTCTAGACTCTGCCACCAAACAATTTATAAGACTGGAGAGGCAGAACCCTGACCCGATGGACACAAACAAACACAATAGAGGAAAAAGAAATTCTATAGATGTCCCTGTAGTGAAGCACGGTGGTGGCAGCATCATGCTGTGGGGATGTTTTTCAGCAGCAGGAACAGGAAGACTAGTCAGGATAGAGGGAAAGATGAATGCAGCAATGTACAGAGACATGAAAACCGAGTGCTCTTGACCTCATACTGGGTGCGACGGTTTATCTTCCAGCAGGACAATGACCCAAAGCACACGCCAAAATATCAGTGGAGTGGCTTCATGACAACTCGGTGAATGTCCTTGAGTGGCCCAGCCAGAGCCCAGAACTAAATCCTGTTGAACATCTCTGGAGAGATCTTGAAATGGCTGTACACTGTCGCTTCCCATTCAACCTGATAGAGCTTGAGAGGTACTGCAAAGAGGAATGGGCAAAAATTCCCAAAGACAGGTGTGCCAAGCTTGTAGCATCATATTCAATAAGACTTGAGGCTGTAATTGCTGCCAAAGGTGCATCAACAAAGTATTGATCAAAGGCTGTGAATACTGATGTACATGTGATTTTTCATGTTTTTATTTTTAATAAATTTGCAGCAATTTCAAAAAGTCTTTTTTCACATTGTAATTATGGGGGATGGTGTGTAGAATGCTGAGGAAATAAATGAATTTAATACATTTTGGAATAAGGCTGTAACATAAAAAAATGTGGACTATGCACTATGAATACTTTCTGGATGCACTGTAGTTGTTCTTTGCTCTGCAATAAATAAACAATTACAAACCCCCCTAAAAGACTAAAATTAAATTAAAAGGCAGTAGAAGCGCCACACTATCTGAAGAATGACAAAAAAAATTGATTTTATACTGGTTTTAGTGAGGTAAAGTATGGGAAAACACACAGCCAGCTCATGACAGGCTCTAGTTCGCTTGTTCAAGAACAGACACTTGCTCCATAACATAACCATTCTGATAGAAAGAGGTATTCAATAACTGTGCAAAGGTCATTCATTATGAAATGTTCATGTCATCGATAAACAGCTCTACTATACACAGCCATGTCATTTTTCAATTCCAATCAATACAGTGTTGATTCAGTAACATTGTCTATGTTGCGAAATGAATCAATCATGAACAAAAGGTGTTCATGATTGTGTTTAGTCCCAGCTGGTCCTCACATGACATATTCAAGCTTGTCAGAGGGATCTGTGCTGAGGGCTCCGGCGTCTTTATTGATACTCTGTCTTGAGGGCTTGTGTTGTCAAGATTTAGATGACTGTGACGGGTCCTTGCTAGATGCAGCACCAACATATGGTCTACATGCAGGATCTGATTGGATCTGAGTTAACTTTGACGGAAGGCTAAGATAGACAGACATTAAATCATTTTACTTTTTTTTTTTTTCAAAACATTAGCTAATATATCATGTTTTCTATGATCCCATTTAATATTAAATGTGATGAATGTGTGAATACGGGGGGTGTGATGATTCATCCCACAAGACGAAACGAGACTGAAGATTTTTAGATCTTAAAGAAATCATTCATGTATTCATTCATTCATTCATTCATTCATTCATTCATTCATTCATTCATTCATTCATTTTGCTTTGGCTTAGTTCCTTTATTCATCAGGGGTCCAGAGGTGGGTAGAGTATCCAGAATCTTTACTCAAGTAAAAGTACAAGTACTTACGGATTTTTACTCAAGTAAAGGTAAGGGTAGCAATTTCCAATTTTTCTGATAATACGTTTTCGGTAACACTTTATAATAACTACACACTATGAATTAGTTATTAAGCATTAGTAAATAGTGAATTCATAATTTGTTAAGCATTAACTTTGCATCAATAGACGTTAGTAAGCAGTTTTTATTTGCAGCTACAAATGCTCTATTCTTGACTTATAAGTACATTTATATTGTGCTTAATAATTGCACTTTCATAATTTGTTACTGATTCATTTTACATGACTACGTTAAGTATCACGTTATTTACAAACCATTTGTATTTAAGAGTAGTCGGTGGTTTTTAAGATTTGTCAGTAAATGATTTAAAATGTATGTACAATATATTTTTAACAATATATTATGATGATTATGAACATTTTAAAGTTATTTAGCGATGTTTAAACTGTACAGTAATTTTATTTTAGAAAAGGTTGCAAAGATTTATTTTTCATTTGATACATTTGATTTCATTTGATACAGTTTTATTGTGTACAGTTAAAGTCTGACCCCCTAACTCCCCCCTCCCCCCCCCCCCCACCCCCACCCCCCCCCCCCCCCCCCCCCCCCCCACACACACACACACACAATGACATGCCTAATTACCCTAATTCTGACTTCAGTTGTATAGAAATTAGTAAAGTGGTCTATGTTCTTTTTTTCCTCTTTAGAATAAAACTGAGCCTTTAATAGTCATTTATAAGGTATTTATAAAGCATGAACAGTCCTCACTTTAGATTAGGTCACAAAACTGGATGAAGTTGAGTTGATAAAGCATTTATTAACATACAAATTTACTATTAATATATGCCTGAATAATAAGAATTATAAATGATGATTTGAATAGTTTCTAAATCATTTACTAACTCATTATGAATGATCTTAAAAAAACACCAACTGTTCTTAAATAACTGATTTGTAAATAATGTGATACTTAATATAGTAATGAAAAATGAATCCTTAAAGTATGAAAACACAATTATTAAGCACATTATAAATGTACTTATAAGTCAAGAATAGAGCATTTGTAGATGCAGGTATAAACTGCTTACTAATGCCTATTAATGCAAAGTTAATGCTTAACAAATAATAAATTCATTATTTACTAATGCTTAATAAACGATTCATAGTGTGCAGTTATTATAAAGTGTTACCATAATGTCTAATTTAGACTCGAAAAATCAATCAGTAACAAATTATGAAAGTACAATTATTAAGCACATTATAAACTGTTTATTAGCATCTATTAACGTAGTGTTAATGCTTAACAGATAATGAATTCACTATTTGCTAATGCTTAATAGATTATTCATAGTGTGTAGTTATTATAAAGTGCTACCGTTTTAGTATTAAATAATTTTAGTCATGTTGATACACACCACCACAGCTCGGTTGGTTTGCATGATTGCAGCTTCAGTTTCTTGTCGACTCAAATCAACTTTTTTTTTTACAAGTTATGCAAGTACTTATCTATTTGTATGTGGTTGAATGCAAAAAAAAAAAAAGTGTGCCTTTGAAATTTGAAATCCACCAAAGCTTATTTATTCTAATCTTTTTGGTTGAAGAATCGGTTCTGAAACAGACAGATGGCTCATTATGCTGATATGCTTTGTTGATAAACCTCTCCTTGCTGGTCACAATAAACAGGTGGCACATAACGTTTCCTGGGTTTGTATAGTTTCCAGATTACTTCCAATCATTCTTACAAAAGTAATCCATTTTCCCCATTAATTTAGCTCACATCTGTGTCTACATCTGAAACAATGACTCTGATGCAAATCTGCAGCAATTCAGGTGATAGATAAATAGATATGGTTATCTTTCACTAAGCCAAATGCCTAATTTGCTATATTTAAAGGGAAAATAATAAAATTTATACTGGTATAAATGTGTTTTTTTAACCACATTTGAGAATATTCAAACATTTTTTACACTTTCTTGCCCTTTTTTAAAATTCTCTCTTATTCATCAAAACATCTGCGCCGTGTTCATTATAACCCTTAAGTAAAGAAACTCTTTCACAGCTCACAGATGTCTTGAACACAATTGGTTCCCGTTCATATTTTCATTTCAAAACCTAATAGTCATTGTATCCTTCGGTAAGCAACTTTTATCGAGGCTTCATAAAAATCCTGCAAGCCTGTGGGTCAGGGGGCAATGTGCTGATGGATTACGGGATTGCTCCGTGTCCTGCTCCTGCTGACAGCCTTTATTGGTGTTGAGGAAGAGCGTGTAACCCTTTATGTAATTATTGTATTAAAGTCAGTGTGCCCCTGCCTTGCTGGCACTTGCCCCTGGATCAATGTGAAGATAATTTCAGAAATGAATAGTTAGTATCGATCGCTCCCTCCCGCTCTTCGAGGTGGCTTATCAGCGACAGGGACATGTCGTTGTAGATTATTGCACCAATGTCATTTATGGGCTCTATGATAGTTTTTGTGTGTGTTTTTGAGGGGGCCGTTTCAAACAAAGAAAATTCAATTTGAAATGGATTTCTGGCCGTCTGCTTTTTTTCACCTTTTACTCTTATGTACACAAGTAGCAATAAATCACAATCTTTTGGATTTCTTTCGCTTTTATCTCATTCCTGGGGCTCTTTAAAGCCAAACAGGTGTTAGTGCGCTGTGGTGAGCGTTGTCGAAGGCTAGGCATCAGCACTTGAACTCGTGGCTGAAGGATTGCATGTGCTTTGGAAGAGACACATTTGTGACTTTTGGCCTGCTGTTTGGAGGAGCTTAATGTTATTGTTGTTATTTTCCTTGCTTGGTCATTAGCTGAGGCATTCGCCGGGCCAGTTTCTGCTTCTATTTTCTGTTTGAGGTTATGGCATGCTACATGCAATGTTGGTTCTCCTGCAGAAGTAAAGCAATTTCAGCTTGATTTTTATATATTTGTTTTAGCTTGAGATGATATTGTTGTTTGCATTGGGAAATGACTTTTGTGTTAAATGTTTTGAATGTAAGTGATCATGACACTATATATAAAAAAACAATTACATTTATATTGTCCATGAAGAAAGATGAATAATAATATCAAAGGTCTTGCTGACAGTATTGTGGATATAGTTACAGCCATAATAATTAACGGAAAACTAATTGTTCTATCAAATTATTATATCCTTGATTGATTAAAGCATAATTTTATTGTTTTCCAACGATGGAAATAGCCAGCTATGATTGCCAGTTTATTTTATTATGTGGACCAGCAAGTTTTTAAATTAGTATAACTGTCCAACATTTATGTGAACTGGCACTGAAATATCAAGGTTTGCTCAACGGCTGGTCATTTTACTAGTGGTTTTAAGTCAATTTAACAGCATTCGCTGGGCCAGTTTCTGCTTGTATTTTCTGTTTAAGGTTATGGCATGCTACATGCAATGTGGGTTCTCCTGCAGAACACCAAGTAAAGCAATTTCAACTTGATTTTTATTTATTTTAGCTTGAGATGATATTGTTGTTTGCATTAGGAAATTACTTTTGTGTTAAATGTTTTGAATGTAACTGATCATGACACTATATATATAAAAAAATACATTTATATTGTCCATGAAGAAAGATGAATAATAATGTCAAAGGTCTTGCTGACAGTATTGTGGATATATTTACAGCCATAATAATTAACGGAAAACTAATTGTTCTATCAAATTATTATATCCTTGGTTGATTAAAGCATAATTTTATTGTTGTCCAACAATGGAAATAGCCAGCTATGATTGCCAGTTTATTTTATTATTTGGACCAGCAAGTTTTTAAATTAGTATAACTGTCCAACATTTATGTGAACTGGCACTGAAATATCAAGGTTTGCTCAATGGCTGGTCATTTTACCAGTGGTTTTAAGTCAATTTAACAGCATTCGCTGGGCCAGTTTCTGCTTGTATTTTCTGTTTAAGGTTATGGCATGCTTCATGCAATGTGGGTTCTCCTGCAGAACACCAAGTAAAGCAATTTCAACTTGATTTTTATTTATTTTAGCTTGAGATGATATTGTTGTTTGCATTAGGAAATTACTTTTGTGTTAAATGTTTTGAATGTAACTGATCATGACACTATATATATAAAAAAATACATTTATATTGTCCATGAAGAAAGATGAATAATAATGTCAAAGGTCTTGCTGACAGTATTGTGGATATATTTACAGCCATAATAATTAACGGAAAACTAATTGTTCTATCAAATTATTATATCCTTGGTTGATTAAAGCATAATTTTATTGTTGTCCAACAATGGAAATAGCCAGCTATGATTGCCAGTTTATTTTATTATTTGGACCAGCAAGTTTTTAAATTAGTATAACTGTCCAACATTTATGTGAACTGGCACTGAAATATCAAGGTTTGCTCAATGGCTGGTCATTTTACCAGTGGTTTTAAGTCAATTTAACAGCATTCGCTGGGCCAGTTTCTGCTTGTATTTTCTGTTTAAGGTTATGGCATGCTTCATGCAATGTGGGTTCTCCTGCAGAACACCAAGTAAAGCAATTTCAACTTGATTTTTATTTATTTTAGCTTGAGATGATATTGTTGTTTGCATTAGGAAATTACTTTTGTGTTAAATGTTT
Organism: Danio albolineatus; assembly: GCA_903798035.1. NCBI lineage: Eukaryota > Metazoa > Chordata > Actinopteri > Cypriniformes > Danionidae > Danio > Danio albolineatus. The sequence continues at coordinate 1,222,931 of CAIGQQ010040203.1, read as the reverse complement.
TGAATGTAAGTGATCATGACACTATATATATAAAAAAATACATTTATATTGTCCATGAAGAAAGATGAATAATAATATCAAAGGTCTTGCTGACAGTATTGTGGATATAGTTACAGCCATAATAATTAACGGTAAACCAATTGTTCTATCAAATTATTATATCCTTGATTGATTAAAGCATAATTTTATTGTTTTCCAACGATGGAAATAGCCAGCTATGATTGCCAGTTCATTTTATTATGTGGACCAGCAAGTTTTTAAATTAGTATAACTGGCCAACATTTATGTGAACTGGCACTGAAATATCAAGGTTTGCTCAATGGCTGGTCATTTTACCAGTGGTTTTAAGTCAGTTTAACAGCATTCGCCGTGCCAGTTTCTACTTGTGTTTTCTGTTTAAGGTTATGGCATGCTACATGCAATGAGGGTTCTCCTGCAGAACACCAAGTAAAGCAATTTAAACTTGAGTTTTATGTATTTATTTTAGCTTGAGATGATATTGTTGTTTGCATTAGGAAATTA
>CAIGQQ010040203.1:1203548-1222399 GCA_903798035.1 Danio albolineatus | reverse complement strand
TGTTTTGAATGTAAGTGATCATGACACTATATATATAAAAAAATACAAATAAATGAAGAACCCATCAAAATCACCTAATTTTCTTAAGCAAAAGACATTGAATTAAATTTGTAGAGAGAGCAACAAATAATAACCTCACTTAGTTGATCATTTGGAAAAGTGGCAGAATGTAGATTTTTCAGATGAATCATCTGTTGAACTGCATCCCAATCATCCCAAATACCTTCTGGAACCCACATGGACCCAAGATTCTCACAGAAAACAGTCAAGTTTGGCGAAGGGAAAATCATGGTTTGGGGTTACATTCAGTATGGGTGGTATCATGTGAGGTATCAGGCCACTTGTGCTGCCCATTCTATTACAAACCACAGGAGAGGGCAAATACTTCAGCCTCCACATCAAAGTTCCCGAAAGCAAAGAATGTCAAAGTGCTCCAGGATTGGTCAGCCTAGTGACCAGACATGAACATTATTGAGCATGTCTGGGGTAAAATGAAGGAGGAGGCATTGAAGATGAATCCAAAGAATCTTGATGAAGTCTAGGAGTCCTGCAAGAACACTTTCTTTGCCATTCCAGATGACTTTATTAATAAGTTATTTGAGTCATTGCAGAGATGTATGGATGCAGTCCTCCAAGCTCATGGGAGTCATACACAATATTCATTCTGTTTCCACTGCACCATAACTTTATATTCTACAGTGGTCATTTCTGGTGTACAAGACTTTTGTCTAAGTAAAGTCAGACCTTACTGTCCTAATTAAAGTATTAAACATCAAGACATGATCATATTTTATTAGGTACAATAAGTGTAATCTAAAGGCCTTTGCCTTTCATATTAGCCACTTCTGATACCAAATGATCAACCAGAAGTCAAGTTATTATTTGTTGTTCCTAAAACATTGGATAGACAACAAGTCTTATATCAGGTAGTGCAGATTGAACTGCATTAAATCTTGTTTATTTTGCTTATGTTTATGATCTATTTAAGCCCATAGCCATATCAAGCCCATATTTAAACACTAAACTGCTGTACAATTATTTTTTTAATGTCCGAACATTGTTATTTTCTTTCACTCAGAGTTAAATTGACTTAAACCCACAGGTAAAATAACCAGCTGTTAAGCAAACCTTGATATTTTAGTGCCAGTTCACATAAATGTTGGCCAGTTATACTAATTTAAAAACTTGCTGATCCACTTAAAAATGAACTGGCAATTATAGCTGGCTATTTCCATATAGTTGAAAAACAATAGAATAATGCTTTAATCAATTAAGGATATAATAATTTGATAGAACAATTAGTTTTCTGTTAATTATTGTAGCTGTAACTATATCCACAATACTGTCAGCAAGACCTTAGACATTATTATTCATCTTCCATCAAAAAATGTTCAAACCTTAGTTGAGTCAATTTTCACATATGAAGACTTCAAGTGCTGTCTGAAATGCTCTTCTAAAATGAGCATTTTTCTCAGTCTCTTGTCTCTATTTTCACTTTTATGGGAAGGACTAGGTTATTTTCATGGCCTTTAATGTGAAACTGCGAAATGTGAACTAAGAAAAATTCCAATTTTAGAGGAAAACTCCAGATGACACTTATATGTCTTTCAATACAGAAAGAGAAACCACAGCACTGCACATTTTGAACGTTTACTATTGTTTGCATATACTATTGCACACCATTGCAAAAACTGTAACTCAAGTATTATTTTAGAGATTATTTTAATAGCTTAAAGATGACTTAATAGTACTTACTGTCGATAGGTTACTTTACACATCTTTAGTGTATTTGCTCACCTATCACAGCTGACTAAAGAGGCAGACATGTTTGCTGTTCATCTGAACAAACAAAAGCAGCACATAAAAATCACCTATGCCATTGCGCACAATTGATTTGTCTGGCACAACAAATGGAAGAGTTTAGGGGAGACAGCCCGGAGCATTACTTGTCCTTTAATTTCCATTTACATAGCAGGGGAATCATTTATTCCCAGTTTCCCCATTACTCAGCCCACACTTTCCCTCCTATGAGACTGTAAGTGTCAGGTTTTATTGGTGTTACAGACCACCATGGGTTTCTATGACCTCTTCAGGGTCAGTTCACAACAGAAATGATACCTTAGACCTATGTATTAAAAAATGTGATTAAATATTTGTTTATTATAAATTCTCAGCTCATCGGATTACAAAAGAAAAGGACCTCTCTTTTTTTTTGCAAACCAAAATGTGCAATAGATGAGGTCTTATTGGAATACAATATCTCTTTTTAAAGTCAAAAACTTGATGGCGATGATGTTACATCATGGAGTGTTTCATAAAGCTACTTAAACTTAGCACAATGCAACACAAGAATGGACAGAGACCACGCTTATGCATTTAAACAGAGGAGCAGAACATTTTTATCAGCAGTGATTCCCAATTTTGGTCCTAAGAACTCCTATCTAAACACGATTCAGATCATTAGCTCATTAGAAAAGAGCACCATGGACTGAAATGATTTATTCTAAAAGTCAACCCAGGCTCATTCTGAAAACGTAGCCCTATATACATTTCTGAAGATCGCGAAATACGTCCCAGGAACCATTTTTTTTTGCTGTTCAGAATTCAGGCTGCTGTGTACGTTCTTTTGAGATCTCAAATTTGTAACGCTGGTGACACTGACAACGGTGGTGAGGATCCAATCGCAGTTTTAATTGTAAAATCAGTACAGCAGTGTTCAACGGGGCAAACAGATCATCAAAATCATAGTCGAAGAACAGGCATAAGGTCAAAAAGACTGGTAGCAGGCAAGGATAAACCGATAGCAAGGCTAGGGTCGAAACACGGAAAAACAAGAACAAAGGAAACGCATTGTAGAGTCACTTTACAGGAAACAATACTAAGCGACGACTGTGTGTGTATGTGCTGCTTATGTAGTGTGTGTAATCAATCTTTGACAGTCCTCCGGTGGTGTGTGTGCAATCAATTGTGATATGGAGCAGGAGTGTATGTGTGCTGCATGACTGGAAATGTAGTCCTTTAACAAGCAAATCTGTAGTTCAAGGAAAGTGTGTGTGTTTCAATCAGCGATCTCTGGCTGTAGATTGCTGGTGATCGTGACAAAATTTCTCCCGTAAGTGCCATTCGCACCTGCTGTAAATCCACTAGAGGCCGCTGTCAACTGACTGACTGAGTAATCAACTGACCCACCCTCCTCCTTCCATAAACCCAACCAATAGTGTTTTCAAAAGCACAGATTGATCCTCCACCCACTTCCCTAAACCCAACCAAAAAAAAAGAGAAAAGCCCTTGCCTGATTTTTACCACACTTTCAGATTTCACCACACTCTCACCCTGTTATTTACTTGTATATATTATTCATTGGCTTTTGTTTCTGTCTTGCTTTCTGGAACCGTTCCAGACTCGAACCCCGTCGTTTCTGTCAACTACTCTCAGCAGCAAGCCACTGGACAAACTGGTAACACTGGGAAAGCTGTTCATATAGAGGTAAGTGGTCAGCTGGTAAAGGAACGGCATCATAGCTCCCTGTAACGTTCGTTTTAAAGACGAAATGTAGCGATACGGACTTCTGGCTACATCATTCGTGATCTCCAGAAATGTATATAGGACAACGTTTTCAGAATGAGCCTATGTTGATCAAATTGGTCAATTTTTTTTTTTTTTTACATGATTTTACATACGGTCACTGTCTTAAGTAGTACTGAATGATCTATGGCTTCATGGATTAGTCTGTGTATTATAGGAGGAAGTGTCATTTTGAGAAACAAGTTCACGTTTTGTTTTCAATTCTGCAAGTGAAAAATCTTGTTTAAATCCAGTCATAAGTCTCACCCAACATTCACTTCTGCAAACGTGTCAGCCATGAGCTGATCTGAGAGTGGGAGCTTGCACAAAAAAAAAAAAAAAATCACTGCACTACAATACATAAAATGCTACAGCACTATACCACAATAAACTTATCTGCCCAGAGCAGACTTTAGATGAATGAACTTTGTAGAATGTCATTGTCATTGCATAGATGTAATGATTAAATAATCACTGTTGTAATAAACTCTTTACTCACTAGAACAGGGGTCTCGAACTCAAATTGGTGGGGGAGCCATATCAGTGACTGACAATTCATCAGAGGGTCATTTTAACATTCAATGTCCCAATCAATTGTTGTTTAACCAAAAGTTTAGGACAGCAGAAAAGAGTTTGGGTAACTTTGTTGACTCGGTGTGACTCTGGAGTCAGATCTCAGTTTCAACAGTCATGTCAAAGCAGTAACTAAATCAGCATACTATCATCTCAAAAATATTGCAAGAATTAGATGCTTTGTTTCCAGTGAAGACTTAGAGAAACGTGTTCATGCTTTAATCAGCAGCAGGGTGGATTACTGTAATGGGCTCCTCACTGGACTTCCCAAAAAGACAGTCAGACAGTTGCAGCTTATTCAGAACGCTGCGGCCAGGATTCTGACCAGAACCAGGAAATCAGAGCACATCACACCTGTCCTCAGGTCTCTACACTGGCTCCCAGTTACGTTCAGAATAGATTTTTAAAGTATTACTACTTGTCTACAAATCACTAAATGGCCTAGGACCTCAATACATTACAGATATGCTCACTGAATACAAACCTAACAGATCACTCAGATCTTTAGGATCATATAAACTACAAATTCCAAGAGTTCAGTCAAAGCAGGGTGAATCTGCTTTCAGCTATTATGCACTTCGCTGCTGGAATCAGCTTCCAGAAATGATCAGATGTGCTCCAACATTAGGCACATTCAAATCAAGACTGAAAACACATCTGTTTAGCTGTGCCTTTACTGAATGAGCACTGTGCTACGTCCGACAGATTGCACTATTATGTCTTTCTTTTTCTTTTTTATTCTTTTATGACTTGTTTTTACTTATTTTAATCTTTTTTTATGTTTTTTATGATTTGTTTTTATTTTCTTATACTTCAATTTTATTTCTGTTCATGTAAAGCACTTTGAATTGCCACTGTGTATAAAATGTGCTATATAAATAAACTTGCCTTGCCTTGCTTTGACTCTACTGAAATTGTTCTTCTCAATTTCATTATTTTTAGTAAATCTACAACAAAGAGGGGAAAATTATGTATATATACACATTCACTTTACCATGTTAAATTCAGCCAGCAGTACAGTTTTACTAATGCACATTTTGTACACAAATCTTAATATGCATATGAGGGAAAAATCTATTAAATGAGACCATTTGAATCGAATGTTATCAAAATGATCATATTTACACCACTTTCATAACGTGTAAGCCATGAAGAGGTGTTTACAACAAAATACTGGCAGTATAAAACTGATTAGAATCAAATGACCCTTGAATATTTAAAAAAAATAGAGCTTTAGTAAAAATAGAGCACTTACGGACATATATTTCAATGTTTAAATCAGCCCCAGAAATAATCTGCATGTACGTTAAATGACCGCACGCTGAGAGAAACCAAAAGTAACCAGAATATATATGTAGTACAGTAGTTTAAATGTCCAGTAGGTGGGCGGTCAAAACCACAAGTGGCTGTGTGCTACTGCGCAACAATGATACAAAAATTGTTGACAATGACTCAAAAATTTATGTTGTGGGGGGCCGAATCTCATTATGTTTTTGATATCAGTTATAGGCTGGAGGGAGGGGGAGGGCGGGCCGCAAATTACCTGCGGACTGGCAGTTTGAATGAATAGTAGAATGAATAGTAACTTCCAGGCAGGTGTGTTGAACCTGGTTTGAGTTCAAATGTGCAGGCAAGTGTTCTTCCAGGAACAGAAATACCGTAAACACCCTTATATTGATGTGCCAAAAGTGTATTTTTGGTCACATTTTATTTTGATGGTCCGTTTGTTGAATTTAAGTTACATTGCAACTAATTCTCATTAAATTATAAGTACGCGGTTAGGTTGGGGTTACGTGTAGGGTTAGAGTAACTTGACATGTACTTGCAAAGTTTCTTATAGTCAGTTAAATGTCTGTTGAATGTTAGTATCAACAGATATTAAGTAGACAGTCTACTAATACTCAAATGAAATTAAATATGTAGGCTAATGGATGTCTTCAGTGGAGTGCGTACAACATCGTTTCCTTATCCAAGAAAGTAAAAGAGTAAAGTTAAGAGTAAAAGTAAAGTAAAGAAAAAGTAAAGAGGCTGAATGGTGGAGGCTCGTTCTTTATCCTTGCGCTGCAGATGATCTGTTTAACTGTTTCTCGCAAGTGAAGAGTTTTCCCACTTACAAAGTCCACCATGTAGGCAAATGCTCCATGGAATGACACAACTGACTCTTAAAGGGAATAGGAGATGAGACTCTGATTGGTTTAATGCATGTTTATATGACCCTAATTATTGTAATAATGATTTAGAATAAGTATCCATTAATAATTCTGCCCTAATAATTGAGTACAGGAGATTAATATACAGCACATGTACTGTAGCTTAAAGTACTATAGTGAATGAAATACAAAGCTAATCATAGGGTCCTTGAAGTAAGGGTGAGCATCTTGAATGACATGCTCTTCAGCCCCTTCAAGATTTTGAAGGAGATTGCTGACCACTGGGTCATCATTTTGTAATTGGCTCAATTGTGCTCTGCCAGTGTTCTTGACTGAAGAGAGACCGTGTAGATCCCAACCACCTATTATTGAATGCAGTGGAAGAAAGTGAGTGAGGCCAGCATTTTGCTGCAGTGGGTTGTGTGACAGACCATCTGGAATGTTATTCTGAATCTCTGGATTGTGGATATTGTAAGTTCAAAAGGCGCAAATACTGTCTTACTAGTCATCCATATGCTGTGGTCTGTATATATGGTTACATGGAGGGACTTGATGTGAGGCTAAACATTTTCAGGTAACACTTTATTTCGATAATCCATTTGAGTATTAGTAGACTGTCTACTTAATATCTGTTGATACTGACATTTCACAGACATTTAACTTACTATAAGAAACTTTGCAAGTACATGTCAATTTACACTAATCCTACCCCTACCCCTAACCCCAACCTAACAGTCTACTTATAATCTAATGAGAATTAGTTGCAATGTAACTTAAATTCAACAAATGGACCATCAAAATAAAGTGTGACCCATTTTCATAGCCCAAATCACCCTAAACACTTTTTAGGTATTGAGTATGGTCGAAATCAGGCATGTCCAAACTCAGTCCTGGAAAGCCAGTGTCCTGCAGATTTTAGCTCCATCCTTGCAGGTGTGTTGAGGCAAGTTGTTTCCAAAAAGCCTAGAAAGAGCTTGATTAGCTAGCCCAGGTGTGTCTGATTGGGGTTGGAACTAAACTTTGCAGGACACCGGCCCTCCAGGACTGAGTTTGGACATCCCTGGTCTAAATGGTAAAGGAATCAGACCTCCGGTGACTGTCAGTTGTTTTACTAAGAAGGCACCAACAATCAGAAGCCAGTCCGCTACACCACCCATTCTCAGCTAATCTCTACCCACTCACATTCCAGTGTGCAATTTCTTCTCTCGCCCGAGGATGAGGTATCCAGATTTCACATCATCTGTCCGTACTCTGCTATACCTGTCTGCTGTCAGTCTTTGACTACACCAGATTCTCATTGCTAGCTTTTCTGACTTGGACATCACATGAACGGTACTTAAGTTGTTTGAGTGCTACCTCACAAGCAGATATTCTCAGGGAATTAAGGGGTTTCCATTCAATGGCAACCCCTAATAAATAAGGGATTAAGCTGAAGAAAAATGAAGGAATGAATGAAGTGGTTTCTGTTTTAGAGCATGTACAGTAAGGACTCTGTAGCTCTGGATCAACTGTACGATTCCCTCACAAGGGCAGAACAAAATTACTCACGTCAGAAAAACATCCGACCATTCATTTGCAGATAGGGGGGAGGTTAATGGCCTCTCCATTCCCCTTGTAAACTGCACAAACAACGGCACATGACAAAGCTAAAATTCAGCCTGATTCAAAGGACAAAGATTCAAAGGGCCTTATCACACACCCTGCAAGACGTGCATGACGTGATTTGTTGATACTTTTTTTAGACCAGTGCAACTATAATTTTGACATTTTGCGCCACGTTATTTAAACAGCAAATCCATTTGCACTACTTTATGGACTCATGGATGTTCTGGTCTAAAAAGGAAGTCTTTTAAGGTGCATTGTTGCTGTTTTGATGAACTAAAATAGACTGTGCCATTGACCTGTCAGGGTTCTGCCACTCCAGTCTTGTTAATTCTTGTTTTGGTGGCAGAGTCCGGGCACTAGCTCTGTCTAGTCCTGTGTGTTGTGTGGTGTTTCATTTCCAGCGTCTCAGACTAGTTGGTTTCGGTTTCGAGTGGTGCTGGGATGAATCATGCACGCTGCGTGTGTGAGCTCACAGTGAGATGTTTTCATTTTATCGTGTGCCTGTGTCATGCATTTGTCTAAGCACGTGGCCCTGTGTTTACATGATGGCCATGCATTTCCGTTGTCTGTTCTGAACACGCGGTTAATGAGTTCTCTCATTAGCTGCCTGTTCTTGTCCCGTTTTATGTGAGCGCATGGCTTGTGGTGTTTTCTTGTGTCATGTGCTCTCCCATCTATTGTCTAGCCCCACCCTCCTTGTTAACCCATTATTAGTTGATCATGTTCACCTGTTTGTTAATTATTTCTGCTTTATATTCTCCTCATGTCTGCAGTCCTGTGCGAGTTCGTCGTCGTTTCACCGTTGTTACTAGTCCTGTCTTGTTCCAGTCCTGATCCCAGCCCTGATCCCTGCGAGCCTGTCAAGTTTGCTTGTTTATTTGTTTTATTAATGTTTTCCCCCTCGGGGTAGTTTATTTTGCTGTTTGTTTTATTTTATTATTAATACATACCCATTTTGTTTTGCATGTGAGCCCTCGCTCCTTTTCCCCACCCACAAACCGTGACATAACCAACTAAAAGCTGGTCTAAAGTCCGGTGCAGAGCGGTTTAGTTATGTACCTATGCAGGTCTAAACACTTACACATTGCCTAATACACACAGGATGTACAGCAATACACAAATACCTTTACATATGACATAAAAATAAAGGATTAAAATGTTAAAATAAAAATATAAAAACCACTGCCTCCATGCCTTCTTCATGTCAGGGGGCATTTTTCAGTTTATTCATGACAATTTGCATTTGTATAATGTTATTTTTATTAGCAGTATTGTTTAATATATGCATGTTTATATTTGTTTTATTGAAAACAAGTTTAGATTCGTCCACCTGTTGGGTTTTGGAGATGTATGAATCACCATACAGTATAGGGCATAGGACGTCTTTGGATATAACTTTTTGACCACACTTAATTATTGTTTATTTATTCGTTTGCTGGAAATTAGAACTGAATTTAGAAATAGTTTTGAAACAAATGTTTGTGCTCAACAAACTAAATTAAATATGTAGGCTAATGGATGTCTTCAGTGGAGTGCGTACAACACCCTTTCCTTATCCACAAAATTAAAGGAGTAAAGTAAAGAGTAAAAAGTAAAGAGAAAGTAAAGAGGCTGAATGGAGGAGGCTTGTTCTTTATCCTCACACTGCAGATGGTCTGTATAACTGTTTCCTGCAAGTGAAGAGTTTTTCCACTTACCAGTCCACCATGTAAGTAGCAAATGCGCCATGGAATGACACAACTGACTCATAAAGGGAATGGGAGATGACACTCTGATTGGTTTAATGCACACCATGCTCAAAACACCCATGACTCATTAAGAGAATAAGCACAGCCCTGTTACACCATGTGTTGGGGCGCAAACTGAATTTTTCCATCCTTAAAATAGCAAAAGTGGATTCGAACACATCCTTAATGCTTTTGCGCCATGCGCTTCAGACTTTGCACCTAGATCGTTAAAACAGAGCCCAAAGTCTGACCAAAACCTCATAGTGCATGCTCAGCCTTATAGGAATTTATCAGATCTAACTTAAAAACTATAAACTAAGAATGATTTACTTTCTTTGGGGTGGGCCTAAAAAAAAAAAAAAAAAAAAAAAAAAGTCAGGGCAAATAATAATAATCTGAACCGACAACCTAAATACACTTAAAGTATATCAATGTCTTTATAATTTCATAATATATAATGTAATTCATATGGAAAATGCAATTAATGTAATTGCTGGCAGTCATGTAGTAGATTAATGCCTATTGCAGAATCACATTATATTATTATACATTGGATGCAATTTGTCCAGTTAACATTCTGATTAATCTAGTTTAGTATCTATTGATTTAAATCTCTTGCCCTCAATTTAATATGCCGTGGCCGCTATGACATTCCCACAAGTTAATGCTTTGGCCACAACAAAATGAGCGTGTCCCTTTTCATGCTCCTCTTGAATTGTATGCACCAGGTGAGCAACTGTGATGAATGGGAACAGATAGCTCTCTGTAGGTCACAGTGTTTACAATCCTCAGGATGTCAACCCCCCCGATTTACTTATAGTGTCTCGGGGCATTTATCCGGGCTATAGTGTTTTAAAATCCAGAAAAATTGCACACAATAGCTTCAGGCATGTTTCTTCATTTAAGTGGGGCGTTCGTTATTTGTGCTTTCGAATGTCCATCTACTTTAAATATGAAAGGCAAAGCTACATGTGTGCGGTCCATAGATCTGTGCATGAGATGGAAAACATTAGATACTGTGAATGAGTCTTGAAAATGAAGCTTTACCGCCGTGGTTGAATTGCAGTGCTAATCAGTCACTTGTGCACAGTGGCGAAAGGTCAATAAGATGACCGCCCTGCCATAAATCACCCCACAATGAGAATCTTGCTTGCTTCAAATAACATCAAACAAGCTTTGATTCATTACAAATGTCTCTCTGGTGGGAGAAAAAAAAATCCTAGAATGTTAAAATGGATTTTTATAACATGCATTTTTAGCATTAAGTGAAGTTATTATAAACAAATTTCGAGAGGATCACGTGCTTATGATTGTTCTCAGCTGTTCCAGCGTCAGCTCATGATCGATTATCCAATCAGATGATTCCTAACTCTCTATAAATAACCAAAGTTTCCTTATCTCATCATCTTCGTCTTGAAGAACCCCCCCCCCCTACCCACCCCTACTTTCCCTCCTTTTCATATGGGCGACACGGCGGCCCAGTGATTAGCACTGTTGCCTCACAGCAAGAATGCCTCTAGTTTAAGTCCCTACCAAACGAGCTGACATTTCTGTGCGAAGTTTAGCTTGTTCTCCCCGTGCTCGCGTGGGTTTTCCCCGGGTTCTCCGGTTTCCTCCCACTGTCCAAATAACAAGCACCCTAAATAAATTGAACACACAAATTGATACCACAGTCAAGCTCTTAGCAAGTACACCTCACCTCAGTTCCGTCACTAGCTGGATATAAGCCGAGGGGGAGTTCATCGAGATCTACCTGAGCTCAAACTCTCCTCTCGCCCTGCAAACGGGAGGGAGCCCCGGGCTCGAGGATCTCATAAGGGCTCTCTCCTGGGACAGCATGCCAAACAAGCTTTATTATCAATCATCAGCTAAGTGTGAACTCTTGAAATATTTTAAAGGGAGGGTACATTTTATAATGAGCCAAGCTATTTTTCTGAAGATCTTTGTATATGGATTGCTAAATAAACAATTAATAGATGAATAAACAAACATAATGCAAAATCTTAAATAAAAAATACTGTGACAAAATGCAGCCGATTACAGTATAAACTGTGAAATTCCAGGTGAAATTGTTCATTGGTGCCTTCTGTCAACAGTCTGCAGAGCCACACACACGCTAAAATATGACTCCTTCATTTAACGTTACACGTCTATAAAGACTAAGGGCTGTTTCCACTTGTGCTGAGTTTTTCTTCCTGGTAAGGGGTCATGGATTAAATGAGCCAGAACCCTTCTGAAACAGATGATGCTGACACTAGACCACTTTCCCCCTCATCATTTTATCCGTTTTGGGCAAGAGAAACAAACTCTGTCCTTCAGTGGAATGATTTCAGCATTTCTTTTGAAATATTGTGTGCTAACTTTGCAGTCTTCTCATTTCAGCTTTGCCTTAATTACTTGGTCTTGTTCGAAAGAAATATATGGCTTGCAAGGGTTTGTGTCGGTAAAAAGGGCTGACCTGTTTTTATCCATCCCTACATTCAAGTGAGTGTAATGATGACAAAATGGGATGTTAACTTATGATTAGCAGAAATGGTTGGAGTTAATTAGCTGGTCGTTCATTTATTGTTCTGTTTGCATGTTTTGTAGAGCAATTGTTATTAATTAGAACTTTCATGCCGGAAGGTCCATGGTAGAACCTTACAGCCGAGTTAATCATGGTGCAATGAAAGCTCCATTATCCTGTCCTGTACCATTGGCCCATGTGCTGTGATCTATTAGCCTTATCTAAAAGCAGCATCGGAGTAAAAAAAAAAAAGCACAGGATGTAAATGACATTTTTTCCTGCTTCCCGGGTTATGTAATGAAAAACTGTACAATAATGCATATCATGGGTGACACGGTGGCACAGTAGGTAGTGCTGTCGCCTCACAGCAAGAAGGTCGCTGGTTTTTCACTTTATGCGCAAAACTGGATTATCGCATAAAAGACGTGCGAATAAAGCAGCGTTTCCATCCAACGAGTCAAAGCCGACAAAATTGTCACTTATTTATTAACTGGCGCCAAATATCAACAGTAAAAACGTAATTTGCTGCAGTAGGAGAAGCTGTGTCAATCTTTTCTTCATTTAATAAATGACTTGTGCCTCAGAAGGCAATCCTGACACGCAGTGAATGCGCAGTGGCGTTTGAAGGTGTCAGACGCGGAGCACAGACGCTCTTGATTCTGGAGGTCATTAATAATATAGTAACACAACTACTTAAACACAACTACGGTAAACACAACTACTTAAACACAACTACGGTAAAGCGCTTTAGAATGACCACAACAACATTTCAGATGTTTTACGATGTGCTCAGCCTGCTGGTTTGTCCATTTTATCATCACATGATCTCTTAAGCCGCCTTTCCACTGCACACGACATTTGGACACGACTGTCGGAATACGCCCCCTTGTGGCAGTCGCTCAGTATTTTCAGTGTTATCGGGCACCATGGGGGAGACGCTGATTCTCGCAGTGTCCAAAATAAAGTAGTACAAGAGCAAGAGCCTTTATTCTCCGTGTGTTTACCATGGTTGAATGAATAAATGACTTAATGAATACTGAAACACATAGACCGCTAAAAATTTTGGAGGGAATGTGGAGACAACAAAAAAAATTACATTTTTGTTACTCATTTATGAATGAAAATGTTTTTTTTAATACAGCCTTTTTCTGATTAAAAAAAAGAATGAAAAGAATCCTATTTCTCATCTCGCGCGCACGGAACTGCTTGGACAACACTGAAATACATCACTTCCGGTCGGCCGGTCACATACGGTCTAGTCGCAGGAGTTCAAATATTTCAACGGATCCGCAGCTCAAATCGGATCCGAATTTCCCGCATACGGAGATGACCGGAGCTCTACGCACCTCCCAGACTACTCTCCATTGGAAATTAATGACTTCCGGTCTGTCGCTTGTCGTGTGCAGTGGAAAGGCGGCTTTATAATAAAATCACATGACCTTTATTTAATGCGCATACTGGAATTTATGCGTTAAAAGTTTCACATATACAAATAACAGTAACACTTTACAATAACAGTACATGAGTAATGGTGTATTAATATGTAAACTAAACATTATTTTGAATTAATGATGAGTTAAGGTATGCACTAATCATGAATGAACTTTTACTACAACATAAGTCACATGAGTTCATGTGTGAATAACGGCTACATTAATTACTTGTTAGTACATGAATATTTGTTAATTAATTTATTAATTACAACATATTTTATGCTAAATTTAACCATCATGAACTCATGATGTGTTAATATATAATCATATTGTGACTTTACTTAGGGGCACATCATCATTAACCCATTCTTAACAACTCATGAACTCCTTATGCACGTCCAACTAGTGAGTTTACACTGAACAACAATAGAAAAGTGTTCTGTCAACATCAGCATGAACAGGAGTTCATGAGTAGTTAAGAATGAGTTAATGGTGATGTCCCCCTCCAAGTAAAGTCATGACATAATTATACATTAACAGCTCATGAGTTCATGTTGGTTACATTTAGCTTAAATTTAAATGTAAATTAATACATTAATTAACAACATGTACTTACAAGTAGGTAGCCGTTATTCACACATGAACTCATGTGACTTATGTTTTAGTTAAAGCTATTTCATGATTAGTGCATACCTTAACTCATTAATTCATAATAAAGTAATGTTTAGTTTACATATTAATACATCATTATTCATACTGTTATTGTAAAGTGTTACCCAAATAACTATTATGGTCACCAGCAACGGCGCAACGGCAGCGTAGTGGGTAGCACGATCGCCTCACAGCAAGAAGGTCACTTGTTCGAGCCTTGGCTGAGTCAGTTGGCATTTCTTCCCGTGGTCGCGTGAGTTTCCCCCGGGTGCTCTGGTTTCCCCCACAAGTCCAAAAGCGTGGTATAGGTGAATTGGGTGAGCTAAATTGTCCCTAGTGTATGAGGGTGAATGAGTGTGTATGGATGTTTCCCAGAGATGGGTTGCAGCTGGAAGGGCATCTGCTGCGTAAAACATATGCTGGATAAGTTGGTGGTTCATTCCGCTGTGGCGACCCCAGATAATAAAAGGGACTAAAGCCTAAAAGAAAATGAAATGAAATAAAATCACCAGCAACATAGTCGTACTGCTGGAGAAAACTCCCTGTCATTTACCTGTACTACATATCCTATCATCCCTTTCAGATTGATTTTGAGACCTCTGTGTTTATTTGTTTCTGTATTAATGAAAACAATTAAAGTAGTGAGCATAAGTAAGCTTTTTTCTTTGGTCTGGAGCACACAGTGTCCATTTCTCCCTCAAAAATACCTGAAATACTGATTAATCTGACCACAGCACACGTTTCCACTGTGTGATGGTCCATCCCAGATGCCTCCGAGCCCAGAGTAAATGGACAGCACTTCTGGACACTGTTAACATTGGACTTCCTTTTGGCACAGTACAGTTTTAACTAATTATTATTATTATCATTATTATTATTTATTACTCACTGATTTATTTTTAAAATAATTTTTAATTTGATTATTTTTTCGAATCTTCTCAAATCTCTTTATTTTTATTTTAATATTATTATTATATTCTTATTTAAATGAAAAAATAAACAAATTAGAAATGAATAATAATTAATTTCTAATTATATTATATTAATAATTATAAAATAATAATAATAATAATAATAAAATATATATGAATAATAAAATATATTAATAATTATATTATATTATATTATATTATATTATATTATATTAATTATATTATATTATATTATATTATATTATATTATATTATATTATATTATATTATATTATATTATATTAACAATATAATTAATTTCTTGTGGAAAACCTGATGCGACCCAACCTCACCCAGACTCTGCCTTGAGTGGCCCCCAGGTAAATTGAGTTTAAGACCCCTGCTCTATGTCCTTTCTTCAAAAAAAGAGAAAGAGGTAAAAAAAAAAAAAAGACAAGACAACTTAATAGCAGTGTTTATAAAAATGACCCAGTTCAAAAGTTGATATGTTTGTTTTTTGCATTATCATCTTACTGTAATCCACATCTGTTCTTGTGTTTTTGACAGCTGTTAATGAGTAACGTGGACTAATGAATTCTAAAATTACATTAAATGGCCACCCATAAATATATTTCCTTCTCATTTTTCATTTCTGGCATTACAGGGCAACTGATCTTGAGGATAGAAATATCACAAATCACCAAACGTGTCCATGATGACAAGCCTGAGTCTGACGGACACTAGATACTTTTAAAAGGTGAATGTGTGACTGTCTTTCTGAGCCACAGTACATGCTAGATATCATGTGACCAAGCCAGAGTGCCAAGACATACTGCGTTTGCTTAATATACTTCTCCCAGACAATGGTTTACCCTCTACCAATGACCTGTTCAGTCATGCTTTTGGCATAACCACATGCCAAGTACTTTTGTCTGAAATAAAATTCATTTAAAATCGCATCTTTAAAGACAAACTAACAATTCATATTTTATCCAAGGTATCACGATCAATCAGTTTACAAGCAACATTTCTTTGACATTGAGAGGGGTCTGGCTGCAGACTTGGTGCAGTGCAATCTGAGCTGCATCCAATGCTTTTTAATGGGCTCACCTAACCCCACCCCTAACCCTACCCCTCACAGTGACGTCACTAACTATATTAGAACTCATTGCGTCTGACATTGCATCGTGAAAGATGCAGTCTCAGCTTGCATCATAAAGGCTGCATCCAGATACTATTGTTGACATTGAGTATAAATGATGACCCAGTACCTATTCAGTCATAAACATGGGAGCTCCATATGGATGTTTAAATTTTGTGTTGGTACTTATATTCTGTTTAGAAAAACCAAGCCAAAAATCAATTTTCAGATCTCTTGAATTTGCAGGTGGTACAAAATCTTAGCAAAATATATGAATGCACTAGAGCTGCTACTACTTTATTCATAGTTGACTGTAGTCAGAGATTAAGGTCCTGCCTTAAATGTACAGTATATAAGGTTGAGACCCAGTGGTTGAACCAGGTATTGCACTCCAAATTCAAAACACTTTTTTCCTTGGCCCTTCCTCCGACAACTCCACACAAGTTCAGGTTGCCAGATTGATAACAACAGGAGCGAGTGCGCCTGACTAGAGTCAAAACCGTGCCCTAATGACATGCAACGAAACTCGATAAAAGAAATATTTTCCATTCTAAAAAGAGAGGTTTTGTCCTAACCATCACCTGAAATTTTTATTTTAGAAAAAGTTTTGATTTCTCTGGGCTGACAAACAACCTCAGGTACTGATTATGTGCTTTATTCAGTCCTAAATGCTACTAATGTAGCCAAACTGCTTTTCGCTTTGTTAAAGTGTTTCAATGTAATCTGCTCAGCTAATGTTTAATTTTGTAATGTTTATAATATTTGCTAATTAACAACCACCTCATGTGGATTTTTGACTCTGAATCTGCATCTCATGTCGGAGTCTGCTGCTGTCCTTCAGAGGTCGCTTTTATGGCCGAGGCTGCATATATTGATGCAGCATTCAAGACTGAAATAAAATGCGACGTTTTCCATAAGGCAACCCAGGGTGCTGGAATATAATTGGGTTATCCGGCAGTGGGAGGGTTATAGAGACTGAAACAAAGACAGACATTCTGACATGGAATTTTCAACGAAAAATAACAGATTTTAGCATTGTTTTTCAAATAAAGAAGTATGTTCACTTGTTCGTAAACATATTATGGTATTTCTATGCTTTAGAAGGGTCAACAACTTACATACAGCACCATTAAAAAATAAAATATGGTATTTATGTGATCAACTTTTTGCCAAAAATTATGATGGTCACAGATTTGAAAATATTAAGCGTAAAATAAAAGAAGAAAATAAGTGTAAAATCATTAAAAAATGAAAACTAAATCTAGAATTAGAAGCAACAAACACTGTAAAAAATCTTATGTGCTATTTACTTAAAAAAATAGTGGTAACACTATTGCACGCATTATTTTTAAGTAGTTTTCAATACTTGATTTTTTTTAGCAAAAACCACTTGAACGAATCATGTGAAAATTGCTAAATGTTTTGAGTAATGGATGATAACTGTAATATTATTAGTGGAATGTGCTTTTATAATTTAAGCAAATCCACCACAATTTACTCATGTTTATTTTTTTAGCAAAAAACACTTGAAGAAATCATGTGAAAATTACTAGGTATTTTTAAGGGATAGATGATGATTTTAATATTATTGGGTGAATTTGCTTTTATAATTTAAGCAAATCCACCACCATTTACTCATATTTATTAATGAAAATTACTCATTTATAAAATGTAAAATATATAAATTTATAATTAAATACATACACAATGCATTTTTGTGAAATATCATTTTATTACATGTTCCACTGACAACAAAATGGTTCAATTAGTTAAACAAATCTATTTAAAATTTACAGCAATGTTGAGCTCTGAAGAAAGTTCTTTATCCATGTGATGTAAAAAATGTTCTGTCACCTTTCTTTTGTAGAAATAGTCACATTTTAGATAAAATGTGTACATTGCATCACATATAAAACCAGTATAAAAGCTGTATCTCAGAATATTAGCAACACAGTCAATCAATCAGTCAATGCAGGTAAATTTCCCCAAAAGGGTGTAGCAGTGAATTTGTGTCAGAAACTTTATATAAAGTTTGTTTGTGGGTGATTTTTATTTGGGGAATACTTGTGTAAATCCAGTTCAGTAATTCTAGATTTTCCAAGCCAGCCATGACTCGCTCATCCTCCATGACAATGCAGAAGTCCTCATGGTTGGTCATCCCTCTGGCAGACAGCAATTCTCTGTGCAATCCCACACTGTAAAATAAGCATTCTGTTTATTTTTATGAAATTATGCAATTGTAAATTTCAAATGTTTAATGTTTACTAAAACACATTAAGGAAACACATTAAGGAAACTAACCATTTCTTTGTATCTCTGTAAACAGTAATTCTCCAAAATGCTTGAGTAGACATTGCTGACTGACTCCTTAACACAAGTACACAAATATTTTGACTTATAATGGACAGAGTGCTTTCAAAAGGTATACTAGTGTATAAAGAAATATGTTTATAAAAGAAAAACATGTTTACACTGTACAAGGAATATTGCATTCAACAATGTAGTGTTTGAGCTATATTTTTGTTTTTTTGTAAAAATGCAGCAATATAAAATGCAGTTTTCTGAAAACCATAAATATCTGAAATGGTTT
>CAIGQQ010040203.1:1187091-1198548 GCA_903798035.1 Danio albolineatus | reverse complement strand
AGCTGTCAAAATTAGCGCGTTAACGCACGCCGATTAATTTGAAATATTTAAACTGTTAAAAAATTAACACATTTAACGCAGTGCCAGTTTTTTTATTTCCTTTTGTGGCCGACGTGTGTTCAGGGCCAGCGCGTCCACAGGAGATCTTCACGCGCGCGCTGAACTGATCCACCGCGAGGAAACGGGCCTCGCGCGCACACATCATCATCTGTGCACACGATGTACGCTCTCGCGCTTCTCTGCTCGCGCTTCGCTGCTTTCACTTTTTGTCAGTCCTGGGACGGGCCTTGGTTTACTTGTTATCTCTAACACTATTGATACTCTCCCTTTCCGTAAGTGATCCGGGATTGGACGCAGGTTATGATGATCCACATTAGACATGTACTGTATGGTATGGAAGGCTAGTTTCCCTATTAAATAAAAATATATAGGATATATATCTTATCATAGTGTCATAATGTGAAACTATAATAGACTTACTTTCTCTGTAATAATAAGTGATGACTTACTTTCAATAATAAGATATTTCTTGTCATAATGAATCTCGTAATAATGACTATTCTGACTGTCTTGACTAAGTCATATAATGACATATCAATATAATGAGATAAATATTATTTCGCAACAAACTATTACAGTAATAATACTATATATATATATATATATATATATATATATATATATATATATATTACTAATTTTTGTTTGTTATTGGCATTGATTGTTTTAAAATTCAAATGGCACTGACATGCCTGTGTTTTTATTTCTGAAATAAATACGGCTTTTCGTGATTAATCATGATTAATCACAGACAAAAGTGTGATTAATTAGTTAATTTTTTTAATCAATTGACAGCCCTTATATATATATTTGACCACCCCTATAATGATTCATACAATAAGTGCATAATCACGGCAATCTGTTTATGCAAGAAACTTTTCATGCACCAGTCTAAAAGTGGCAGATGTACACTTTCTACACATAGCCCAAAAGTAAAGTCAAATTAGACGCATAGGATGTATAGTTTGACCTAAAATAGCTGATCAGATATACTGTAGGTCAGAATGCACTAAATATCCCACAAAACACAAACAACTTAAATTAGATTTCAAGAGTTCACACTTAGCTGATGATTTACCGTAAGCTTGTTTGGTATGCTGTTGCGGCAGAGAGCCCTGAGCTCAAGGGATCCAATGGGGCAAAAACAGCCACCAACAGTAAATTAAGGAGAAAAAATAAATAAAATCAAACAATGCATCAAAGCCAATTTTACTAAATGTTCACATGTCTAACACTGTGATTAAAGCGAAAAAAATCCAGTTCTCAATTACTTTTTATAATAAAAATACGTAATTTTGTTTGTTTTTTCACCAAATCAGTGACATCATTTGTGAATTTGGCAATTAAAGAGTTAAAATCCAGTAATTTTCTTATCAATTTAGTAGTTTTGATCAGGAATGAAGTTGATTTACAAATTTAATAATAAAATGCATTTTTACAGCAGTTTAATTCAGTGTTTGTTTTCATCCCAAACATAACAAAAGGGTGGTAAATTTGAACAGAAA
This sequence comes from Danio albolineatus, assembly GCA_903798035.1. Lineage (NCBI taxonomy): Eukaryota > Metazoa > Chordata > Actinopteri > Cypriniformes > Danionidae > Danio > Danio albolineatus. The sequence goes on along the minus strand of CAIGQQ010040203.1, from coordinate 1,196,983 downwards.
AAGTCTTTTAACCCTTGTGCACTAAATACAATTTTAAGCCCCATAGCATTTAAAACACAGCTCAGTATTTTCTGAGTTATAGAGATTTATTTGGAACACTCTTGTTTTCTTTTTTGAAATAATTACTGTTGTCGTTGCTGCTGTTTTTATGTTGCTTTATTCGTATATTCATTTATTCATTCATTGTTTTATGTAATCTAAACGGCTAATTCTGAATTATGACACCAGTCATTGTTTTCATTCCTGTGAATCATTTCCCTCTGTTTTCCCATTGCACATTTCTGCCCGGTCACATTGAGTGTATGCGGTATTCTGAACAAAGGAGCTAATCCTTGTTTTATTTCACATCTATACTGGTAATACTCTTTGTCTTCAGTCTCTTCGCATAAAACCATATGGATCTTTAGAGACATACTGACACAGCTGAAAATAAAAACATGGAAATACACATTACATATGTTCTTTAGGCAAAAGAGACCAAAAGCTTGGTAAGATATAATATTGTTGCTGTTTGGATTTAAGTGAACAATTACTTATGAACCTACTATATATTGGATTAGTATTTCACTGCTTAATGTGTTTCTGTTCTGTTAAATGTATGCCAACAGTTCTTTTAACCCTAACTCAGTGTGCGCAGCTGAACTCTGCAGGACAGTGCCCCCCCCAGGACTGGAGTTGCCAACCCCTGCGCTAAAACAAAACTCAACTGGTATTAAGGGGCCCAAAGCGTGCCAAGAAAATATCCCACACACCATTACACCATTATCACCAAGCTAAGCCATTGATGCAAGGCAGAACGGATCAATGCGTTCATGTTGTTTACGGCAAATTCGCACCATAACATTGAAATTTTGCAGCAGAAATTCACAGCAGAGACTCATCAGATCAGATAACCATTTTCTGATGTTCTTTTGACCAATTTTGTGCTTATGTGTAGTGTAGACAGAGTTCAGAGGTACGCTGAGTGGTCTTCTCCTGATGTAGATGATAACATCCAGCATTCAAGTCCATTTTTTTTAACTAAAAGCACAGCACAATTTGAATCATGTATCAAAACATGATGTTTTCTTTGTATGCCATTTGAATGCCCACACATATACGCATATAAGAGTTTTACATTTTAGCAACTGAACTATGGGTAAGACCCAAGTGGCAACCTCCCGCTCTCCCTCGTGAAGCTAACACGTATGTAACTGAAACTGCAATTCATCGAAATTTCGTTAGTCATGGCTCCATAATAAAGCACATTTCTATTGAGCCCAATGTTAAAATGGCCAACTTTACAGTAGAAAAATAAAGGTGTTTACAGCCTGGTACAAAGAACAATTTAGGTTTATATAGCTAATATTACCTTTCATGACAACTGTGAGGGGGTGAATTTTTTTATAACTCATCTGTTTCGTTTATATCAAGTCTGCATAATTAAGGGCGTGGCCACTTGAGTGACAGCTAGGTCTCGCTGGTTGCCGTCACGTCACCTCAGCTGATTCCGGCTGATTAGCCGTTGAACTTGGAATTTACGTTGCATTTTTGTTTTGTTATTTGTAGCTTTACACAGCTGCCTTTTAGAATTATGTCTAACAAATATCAGATGATGTGGCATGCTGTGTGCACTTAGTTGTGCTCAAAAACCATTCACGTGGCCTCCATTTCCCAGGTGAGTGAAATTATATACTTATGTACCATATCTGTGAATGTATTTTTTTAATTAAAGATAATTTATCATTGATAATTTTCTTTAGAACTGAAATGCTCCCCAGAATGACAGATTGATTAGCTGCAGGCTCTAGAACGGACTTTTATTTTGAAATGCGCGCACGACAACCGATCCCTTTGGAATCGACGTGGAAAGTGTCACGTTGCCGAGCAACACAGAGAGTCAGCACGTGGAGCTTTCATGTGATAAGACGCTGAAAAAGAAATTCAGTGAAGTAAGCCTCTCCCAGTTTTCGCGATCTGAAAGTGCCATCAAACCCATCCCATTCAGAACTACGTATTTGTATGAAAGTGGCTTATCTTCCTCGGTGCAGCTTGAGTCCAAGCAAAGGAGCAGGTTGTACACAGAGCACGATCTTCGGGTAGCACTGTCTACCATCACTCCTGACTTTGAAACTCTTATCACATCAGTAAAGCACATCCTCAGTTATCTCATTATCTTCCCAAATTACTGTTAAGTGAAACAGATGTTTATAATTGCTGTCATATTAGATGTAAAAATGGTTATGGATGTTTTAATCATTTTACAATTTGCTGGTTTGTTCTGTTCAACAGGATCAGTGTTAATGTTTTAATAACAGTTCAGTTTTGTTTATGGTAACAACCTTTCCTTACCCTAACCACTGTTTACAGTGTTTGTCGTTTTTACTTTGTAATATTTCTATAATTTGATACATTTTGTTAAATGTCAGCAATAAAATATTGTTTATTTGTAAGTCTTGCTGATTTTCTCATGATTTTCCTTTCACTACTTGTGTATGTTAACAAATAAATACAAATTAATTATATTTCCTAAAATTATATTACATGAATATGTTACTGAAATGGGGCGCCACGGTGGCGCGTGAGTAGCACGTTCGCCTCACAGCAAGAAGGTCGCTGGTTCGATCCCCGGTTGGGGCAGGTCCCCGGCTGGGCCAGTTGGCATTTCTGTGTGGAGTTTGCATGTTCTCCCCGTGGTTGCGTGGGTTTCCTCCGGGTGCTCCGGTTTCCCCCACAGTCCAAAGACATGCGGTACAGGTGAATTGGGTAAGCTAAATTGTCCATAGTGTATGTGTATGTGTGTGAATGAAAATGTATGAATGTGTTTCCCAGAGATGGGTTGTGGCTGGAAGGGCATCCGCTGCATAAAACAAATGCCGGATAAGTTGGCGGTTGATTCCGCTGTGGCGACCCCGGATTAATAAAGGGACTAAGCCGAAAAGAAAATGAATGAATGAATGTTACTGAAATGTTGTCAAACAGCGTTATGGCTGGATTTCATAAATAGCCTTGCATTTACTAACACAGACAACATTTGAAGTATTTTGGAGTAATTCACGTTTTCCTCCAGTAGAAAAAAGTCACAAGAACAATGTTTAGTGGCTCAATGTATTACAACAGTGTTTTTAACAGGGCTAAACACTTTATTTATATAAAGTACAACAAGTGTGAGCAATAAACAGAGATCAGGAACCGGTGTGTGCACAGTGCATGCTGGGAATAGTAGTTTGTTAATATGGCGTGCATGTAGCTCTCCAGCGATCTGCAGTCTTTAGATCATTCTAGCACATTTTATATCATTGGTAGAAATTTGGTTCAGTAGAATCTTTTACAACCACATAAATATAATTAATGAAATATATCAAACTCTTAACCAACATGTGGGAAAATCGTAGACAACCCTTCCCAGGGCAAGACTAGACTTGAATACTTCAGTTCAGTTTCAAATGTGCAAATTTTTCACAATTCAGAAATTATGAGTTCAGTTCAGCTAAAGTGACATTTTGGATTCTCTCAGTGTGTTTGCTAAGTAAGCCAGACTATTTTCTGTTAGTCGGACACATTGTGACTAGAGTTGATTCCATAAGACTCTATTGTGACTCTAACAGTCTAGCAGATGTCTTGGTTTTCTAACAGAACAGTCTTGGTTTTCTGATAGACTCTATTGTGAAGAAAGGCCAGCAGATACTGTACTTCCTTTGCAGCTTAGGAAGTTCAACCTGACACAGGAGCTGCTCGTACAGTTATACTCAGCTGTCATCCAATCCATCCTCTGCACTTCAATCACCGTCTGGTTCGGCTCAGCTGCCAAAACTGACCTCCGTAGACAACAGCGAATAGTCAAGACTGCTGAACGAATCACTGGGACTACCCTTCCTCTACTTCAAGAACTGTACTCTTCCAGAGTGAATAAAAGAGCTCACAAAATCACCCTGGACTGTTACCATCTGGTCAGAGCTACAGAGCACCGAGCACAAAAACAGCCAGACACAGGAAAAGTTTCTTTCCTCAGGCCATCTACCTCATAAACAGTTAATATTTTCCTATTGTGCAATAAACGTGCAATACTTTCTCACAATCACCAATACACAGCACCTTATAACAATATACAATGCAATACTTCTCCTTACGCATTTGTACACAGCACCTTATAACCTGTATATTTATAACAATCTGTACATACATTTCAACATCCAGATCATTGGACTGACTGCATCTCTGCTTAATGTCTATCATCTTTTTTACATATTTATTTTGTGTTGTCACTTGTCACTTTATGTACACTGGAAGCTTCTGTAGCCAAAGCAAATTCCTCATGTGGGAAGCACACTCGGCAATAAAACTAATTCTGATAAACCAGATTCATCACACTTCTATCACAAACTTCACTCCTTCACTTACTCAGCCACCAAGCTAATGAGAGTAATAGTCACCGGCTACTCATAAATAGCACCAGACAGAATCTGCTGACATTTTTTTTTGCCATTTCTACCCAGAAGTTTGTACAAAATCTGCAGATTTATGTCAAATTATTTAAAAAAAAAATACTGTAACTAAAAACACATGAAACAAAAAACTTTCTAACTTTTATTTAAGGTTTACAACATGAATCCAATTAGATCTACTTGTTTGAGTGCAAGTCTCTCGTATAATATATTAAAATAGAAAACTGCACTGTACATAAAACATGTAAACGTTTGTATATTACTTAAAATATTGCTGAAATTAATATAAAAACTGAATGAATATATATTTACACAAATTTGCATACATAAATAAATAGATGCAATGATGGGCTAAAACATCAGCAGATTTCTATGGGTTCTCATATGCACTACAATCAGCATAATTACACAAAAATACACACTTACCTCAAAGTCAGCACCTAGTTCAGTTGCAATTCAGGCACTGGTCTCCAACTAATCTCCAGTGACTTATTAATAACTTTCAATAATCTTCAGCATCAGGTCCTTTGTGTTTTCCCTTGTCTGATATTCATGTCCACATTGTGGCAAGCCATTTTGTTGTCCTCTATGGCAGTGTTTCCCAACCCTGTTTGTGGATGTACACCAAAACAACAATTTTAACCTCTTTCTAATCAAACGCATCTGAATCAACGAGTCATCTCGATTAAGAAGAGACTTCAAGATGAGTAAAAAAAGGGTCAGTTGCATCAGGTTTGACCAGGGGATTTCCAGATCTTCAGATTAGAGCTGACTAATTAACCACACCTGAACTAGCTATTTAAGGCTAGGCATGCTACAAACTTGAACCCAAATGGTTATGAGCTATATGCAGAGCAAGTGTTTCTGAGCCACCGATAAATTTCTGGTGAAAAGTTGATGTGACTATCTTTCATAAGGTTGCTGTTAAAGCATTCATGATGTAATTTAAATCAAATATAATCACTTGAATAGAGCTGTGCATATATTTATTTGTTCAAGTGTAAAAGGAGATATGCAAGCATGGTTAGGAGCAGCAGCCGAACAATGAAACTCCATACTGCAGTAAAATAAATGTCCATATTTTAAAGACATGGAGCGGGACAATAGAAATTTAGTGCAGTGATGAGACCCACTTTATATAATTTCTCAGTCAGGCTGTCACGATCACCAGCGATCTCCACTGACAGAGATCGCTGGTTCACACACACACACACTTCCGTCAACTACAAATCAGCCATGTTAAGGACTACATCTCCACTCATGCAACACACCTGCTCTAAGTCAGCACTGATTAGAAACTCCCAGCTGAAGCCACACACCACTGATTACACTCTCTATTTAATCCACTCAGTAACACTCACTGTTGCTGAGTATTGTTCATCAGTTTGTGACTTACAACGCGTTTTCTTTGTTCCAGTTTTCCGGTTTTTTTGACCATAGCCTTGCTTTCTGTTATCCTTGTCTGCCGCCAGCCTTTTTGACCTTCTGCCTGTTATAGACCACGATTTTGGATTTCCTGTACATACCTGTTTACCCCCGATGACCACTGCTATACTGTTTTTTTTTTTAAATTAAATCTGCACTTGGATCCACACCGTTGTCATCGTCACTCCGCCGTAACACAGGCAGTGAAGATCAGTAGTTGTAAATAAACCAGATATTAAATGGGGTGACTTTATCAACATAGGCTCATTCTGAAAATGTAGCTCTATATACATTTCTGGAGATTGTGAATTATGTAGCCAGTACATATCACTGCATTTTGTCTTTAAAACGAACACTACGGGGTGGTATGATGCCATTCCTTTTCGCGTTAGCAGCTGACTACTTTCCTGCTGTTACTAGTTTGTCTAGTGGGTCACCATGTACCTTTGCGGACTTGTAAAGCAGAGAGGAGTTGACCATGACACAACGGGGTTTGAGTCGATCGAAGAACGGTTTCAGATACAGGTTAGACAAAAACAAAAGGCAAAAAGTAATGGCGACGGGGTTCGAGTTCGGCAAAGAAAATTTCCAAAAAGTGGGGAAGACAAAAACAGAAGCCAAAAAATTAAATAAACAAGTAAATAACAGGGTGAGAATTTGGTAAAATCTGAAAATGTGGTAAAAATAAAGCAAGGGCTTTTCTTTTTCTGGATTGCTTTTTAAAACTGTCTGTTGGATTTAGGGAAACACTATTTAAAACACTATTGGTTGGGTTTAGGGAAGGGGTGTTTGGGGAGATTGGTCGGTTGGTCAGTCAGTCAGTCAATCAGTCAGTCAGTCGACAACAGCCTCTGGTGGATTTATGCGAGAACAACAGACGCAAATGGCACTCCCAAGAGAAATTTGAGATCTCAAATGCATACACATTGGCCTCTGGTGGATTCTGGAACTGTAAAAAACACACCTTCTGGGACGCATTTTGCAATCTCCAGAAATGTATATAGGGGTACGTTTTCCAAATGAGCCTGGGTTGCTTGTGGGAAAACAGAGTAGTGAGTAAAAAATTCAATAGGGGTGGGTGGATCGATCCTAATAACGATAGTATCGATATCAATGTTGGTATTGATATCGGATCGATAGGAGCCTTCGGAGATTACTTTTATTTAAATTTCATTTAATTTACTCTAAAGTACATTGCTCCTGTTTCATAAAAGAGCAGACATTTCGCTATACCCCGCTCCTTTAATATGTCGTATGCACATATCTCGTTCCTCCCTGCTCTAGTTTTCCTGTCATCACATGACTCAGCAGCACCAAAGCTCAAGCATTTTTGGCTGTTCTGAGATGACGGAAAGAAAGAGGAGCACTGTTTGGAGTTACTTTACTGCAGTAAACGAAAATATATTTGTAGAAAGCCTTTTCGACACTGTGGCGACACCACAAATCTACACAAACACATAAAACAACATGAAAAAGACAACGCCGAGTTGCAAAAAAGGAGAGAAGAGGAGACAAACCCTCCAGACAGAGCCCCAGCAGTGCTAGCCCTCAGACAGAGGACATTTTCTGAGTTGTTTCAGAGAGGCAATGAATATCCAGGTAGCTAGCTACAGTGCTAAAATTAATATTTGCGTTATATCGGACATTCAGTATTAGTTAATGCCAATGTGGAAAAAAAAAAAAGCAAAACAAATACTTGGTCATAGTTGAACTTGTTACTTTCATCATCGGGCTGATTAAATAAAGCCTATATAGTCAGATTTCACATTAAAGCCTGCTATATATATGAATTATTTTGGAATTTAAAAATGTACGCGATTAGAACAGTAGTTCCAGCTAAAAAAAAAAAACGGATTTAAAGTCAGTTATGTTTTACTGTAGTATGTTAGTAGGAAAAAAAAAACATTTAAAAACTCTTAAAAACAAACCCAAGACTGAAGGAAAGTTAAAAAAAAATTCATTGTTCTCTAGTAATAAGTTTGTGTCCAGATCAAATCCAGATCATTATAATAATAAAAATGTTTTTATTTGGCTTAAAAATGTTTAAAATTTACCCTGAGTTTGACATTTACATTTAAGTATAGCTGCTTTAAGAGCTCATAAATCATCACAGACTGTTCTCCCCTACAGAAAAGTACATTTAGGTTTAAGCGCATACATTTTAAAGTAAAAGTATAAGTATCTGTATCAATATCGGCGATACTGGCTGCTGGCACTGTATATACTTGGTATCGAATCGATACCAAATTTTGCAGTATCGCCCAGCCCTAACATTCAAAGCACATGTCCATGATAAAACATAGGTAAAAAAAAGAAAAGAAAGAAAAACAGTTCTTCAGGTAATAGCGGGAGAACAATATAATGATAACACTTATTTTCTCATGAACTGTGTGTGACTGTCTCTCTGCTTCAACCCACATGAGAATATTCAAGCACTAACCAGTCATACAGATGTACGGGAGACCCTCACGAGTGTGTCAGAGTGGATTATAAAAATAATCAAATTTGTCTACACATTCCAATTTGCTCACAGACTGCTCCATTTCAGCAGCGTTGCATTAATCGTTCCGCACAAGCCAATTCGCATCACAGCCCATTCAGTGTTTGTCAACCCCCAACCCCCTGCCCCCCACCTAAAGAGACATTAGAAAGGGGGTTTTCTCCTCTTATTGCACTCACACAATGTATGCGAAGGCCCCCTGTACCAAAGCAGTAAGCCACCGCATTAAACACACTTAACCACCACCATGAGTGGGAAGCCCTTAGAGGCATGTTAGAGTATTATAAAGACAATCGTGAGAAACTCTCACAGGAAATCCCCATCTCTGGTGTCTTTTGTGTATTTACAAGACAATCTTTTTGGAATCCCTGTGAGGTATGTACATGTATAGCACATAATGACAACACCATGGACAGCACAAAGCTTTTTTCAGAGGGTTGTGGAAAACAACTTGGCTTCCAAGTGGAAAATAATGGAAACAGCCGTGATTCAGAGCATTCTTAAAGTATGTTCAGTCAAAGCAAGAAACTCAGTCAATGCAAGGTGAATCCTCCGTCATCTACTACGCCCCCCTGCTGGAATCAGCTTCCAGAAAAGATCAGATGTGCTCAAACATTAGGCACATTCAAATCAAGACTTAAAACACTTCTGTTTCAAAGTTTCACACTTAGCTGATGATTGATAATAAAGTGTATTTGGCATGCTGTCCCGGGAGAGAGCCCTGAGCTCAGAATATCCTTGAGCCTGGGGCTCCCTCCCGTTTGAAGGGCGAGAGGAGAGTTTGAGCTCAGGTAAGTCTTGGGAACTCCCCTGCTTGTGAACATGCTGAGATATATCTGACTAGAGTTGCCTTAAGATGCTATTTTAAAGTAGTCAATATACTTATGTTGTATGTTTTTAGATGGTGACAGGAAACCACGGAAAATCTACGTGAACACGGGGAAAACATGCAAACTCAAAAAACTCAGCACAGAAACGTTGACTGGCTCAGGAAAGGGGCCGAACCAGCAGCGTTCTTGCTCTGAGGCAACAGTGCTAACCACTGGGCCGCCGTGCCGCCCTATCAGAGAAGGTGTGGAGTTGGGTTGGAAGGGGGGATTCTTCAAGAGGAAGATGACTGGAGTAGAAAGCTCTGGTAATTTATAGTGTGTCAGGATTCGTCTGATTGGTGTAATACACTGAGCTGATGTGGTACCAGCTGTGTCTCGAAATTAGTTTATAAATAAACCACACTTAGCTGTGCCTTTACTAAATGAGCACTCTGCTACATCTGACATTTCGCGCTATTATGTCTCTTTTCTTTTTCATTCCTTTCAAGAGTTCACACTTAGCTGATGATTGATTATAAAGCTTGTTTGGCATGCTGTCCCGGGAGAGAGAGCCCTGACCTATTAAGATCCTCGAGCTCTCCCGTTTGTAAGGTGAAAGGGGAGTTTGAGCTCAGGTACCCACTTCCCTAAACCCAACCGATAGTGTTTTCAAAAGCAGTGATTGACCATCGCTCACCCACTTCCCTAAACCCAACCGATAGTGTTTTCAAAAG
>CAIGQQ010040203.1:1162966-1187081 GCA_903798035.1 Danio albolineatus | reverse complement strand
GTTTTCAAAAGCACTGATTGACCATTGCTCACCCACTTCCCTAAACCCAACCAACAGTGTTTTGAAAAGTAATACAGAAAAAGAAAAGCCCTAGCGGAAGCCTGATTTTTACCACATTTTCAGATTTTACCGCGTTATCACCCAGTTGTTTTATTTTTTTGGCTTTTGTTTTTGTCTTACCTGCTTTCTGGAACCGTTCTTTGTTGGACTTAAACCCCTTTGTCACAGTCAACTCCGCTCTATGTCTCAAATCCTCAGACATACGCGACGAACCACTGGACAAACTGGTAACAACGGAAAAGCCGTCCATATGGAGGTAAGCAGTCAGCTGGTAAGCACAAAAAGGAACATCATACCGCCTCGTAGCGTTCATTTTAAAGACAAAATGCAGACAAACGTTCCTCTAGCTACATAATTTGCGATCTCCAGAAATGTATATAGGGCTACGTTTTCAGAATGAGCCTATGTTTATTGTTTAAGGCCTTATTTAACACCATAAAAAACTGTATTGTTGCCTGACTTTATTATTTTTTTAATTGAATGCTAGTTTGCCATTTTATTCTTATGATGTTTAGTAAGTTACTAACTTCTGCTGGATGCTGCTAAACAATCATCAGCACTGCAGTTACACTCAACTCAACAGTAATGTCTGCTTAATTTCTCTCAAGAAGATGGTATAGGTAGGTTTTATAGCAGATGCAGCAGGTACTATTACAATTAGAGTGCACCACAGCACTATAAAAACATCATATCCTAGATTATAATACATAATATAGTTTATTGTGAACAGCATGAATGAAAGTAGCAGCGCACCTCTTCCTCGCACTGAGGGACACTGAGTCTAAAAAATAAGAGGCCTTGTTTATTAGATAACATCAGTCTGTCAATAGTGGATCGTATGTTTGCTTCCTCATTTCTTCTGGTGAGGGAATAGTGGGGGAGAACACAAGACAGGTTTAATATGTGAGACATGAAAGACAGGGTAGACATGATGGAGAAAATGGGGCGTCCAAAGCTACATCGCCACCAGATTGATGACCTTGAAGATGGGATATGGAGTTCGTGGGTAGCAACAGGAGAATCACAAATTGGTCGGTTGATGTTTTGGTGTACTCCGTGGATTGGACCACTCCAATACCAAATAGGAACAGCACCGTAAGAAGAAAGCAGAAATGGTTAATAATTAAGGAAACACACGAATGAGGAAAGCTCGGTTGTGGCATTCCACTTATTGACATCATGAGCATTTCATTTACGTACTTAGTATTATGTAATGATATGTAATGATGTTTTATATTATAATACATTAAGGATTAAGTACATCCAAACGGTTGCATTTACAGAATAAAGCCTGACTGGCTTATCAGCAGCCTGAAGCAGAGCACTTGTCCAAAAGTGAAGGGCTTTAATCTGTGAAATAAATAAATAAATAAATAAATAAATAAATAAACGCCTGGATGTACTTTATCCTGGTTATTACACAGCTATTTGCAACAGAATGTAAAAATTAGACACAAAACAGAGCTGCAATAGTTTATTAATTAAAAAAGGGCTTAATAAAGCATACAATAACTTTATTATTGTTATAATAATTCAGTTACAAGATGGCAGCTGCGAGACAGACAAGCTATTTTATTTAAATGCATTCACTGAGCGTCAAGATGATTAGAAATACCGGTTGTGTCAGGCCATTTTTATTCTTGTTTTCATGGCAGAGTCAGGACACTGCTCGTCATTTACTATTATCTTGTCATTTACATGTCTCTTGTCTTGTTCTGAACAGGCGGTCTTGGATGAACAGCACATTTTTGTCTTTGTAGCGAGCCCGCATGCTCCCTTCTTCTATGTGTTTGTTGCTTGTTTGTTATTTTGTTCTCCACGCTTCAGTCAAGTTGGTTTCTGTTTCGGTTGCCGCTGGGATCAGAACATGCATGCCGCATTTGTGAGTGCACAGCAGTGGTGTAGAGTAACTAATTACAAATACTCAAATTAATGTAATTGAGTAGTTTTTCCTCAGGAATTGTACTTTCTAAGTAGTTTTAAAAATGTGTACATTTAACTTTAGAGCATGGTGATTGAATATTTTCTCACAGGGAGGAGTTTCCTCACTTCAGCTCGTACAGGCACACACAGTCAAGCCGGAGAGAAGTAAAATAGTTTTTAAATTATTTAAACGTAAAACTGAAAAAACCCAGTTCTCAAGCACGTATTGAACCGTGGATGTCGTACCGAATAGTTCAATATTATATTGATAATTGTGGCATCCCTAATATATATATATATACAGAAAGGAACTTTCATTTATAGTTGAATACCACTGTCATGGTTTCCGCTACATTCATTCTTCCATGGCGGGGCGCCACACCAAAATTCATTCCCGCCACGGCTAAATTACATCTTCTCATTCAAACCTTTTAATTGTTGCTGTGTTTTTTTAACAGCGGGTTATAATCACACCAAAACGTATTAAAGGGTAAGTGAATTATAACTGAGCAAACTTTTCTGTAAACATAGTAGTGCTTTTCATTATTTGTTTAACCCTTAAGGTGACATCTTAACTGACTGACTGACAACCGCGATGTTTGAGGCCAGCAAACACGATGTAGCTTTCAGTTATGATGGACGCAGTTTCCATAATTATACTTTATTTATGCATAGAGGTCTATGATTCTGCATACAGTGACTTTATCTTTCTGGAGTTTCAACCTTTCACTTTTACTTCAGGACGCATCAATGCCGTTCTGTAGGTCTATTGGAGACATTCATAAATATTCCTAGCAAATCTAATAAATGTCGGAGACATATCGTTAAATAAACGCACTAAATCACACTTCAGCAGCATTTATTTGAGAGCGCACAAGAAAATCTGCACTTGAGTAGCGTATATTTGAGGGCGTGCAAGAAGGAAATCGGTGCACAACCAAAGAGATTCGCACACTCTCCTATAACATGAATGCGATCTCCACTTGCAATACTGCGTTCACCACATTTGTCATTGGAATATCGCCATATGTAGTTGGAAGATCTGTAAAAGGCTTGCCGCCACAGCTAGAAAAAATCCGAGAGAAAACCCTGACTGTTGTCCAATGACTGGCCTAAGTAATCTAACATGACTAATTAACCTAAATAACCTATATAACCGTTAAACTGCACTTTAAGCTGAAGATCAGTAAAATCCCTGATATTTAATATTTTGATATTTGCAAAATTACTAGTCAAATATTGTTTACTGTCATCATGGCATAGACAAAAGAAATTAATAATAAAATATTTGATAATACGAATATATTACCTCGTGAAAACGAATCTAACAAAGAATGAATTTTGATTTTAATAACAGTATTATAATAATAATAATAATAATAACAATAACTCACTTGCTGGATGCCTAATTTTGTTAGCACTTACAATTTCTAAATTTATGTATTGCCTATTAGTTAACAATAATGTCAACAATATCTACCCATTTTCCAAATCACCTGTCATAAACATTCAATTAAAATAAACATTGAAAGGGTGAAATCAATTTTAATATATTATCAATATAGCTCCAGAGTGAAATGTATATTCGTGCAGGCTTGTTTTGTGAAGGGTCGGAGATGTGTGGTGCTCAGACAAAAGCACACATCCATCAGCAGGGACACGGCTGCCTTAACCAGGTGTCATTGTGAATTTGTGGACTGTATGAAATGGTAACTGGCTCAAAGACATTTAAGATTGCAGTATTTGAGCTCATATTAAACTGCCATGGCTGATTTCTGCAGTGCTGTCATGAAAGTGATGAGGTAGTCAGCTCTTTCACCTCAGAGCTGATGGTTCCTGTTCAATAAAGAACACAGAAACCAGACCAGCTGGGAGTGTAACAACACAGTTTTGCCATCAAAGACAGCAAGGACAGTGCTGAACAAATGACTACAACATAGTTCTGTAGAAAGATTTCATTTCTTAGTTGGTCTACTTTGTTCTTTTTTACAGTCTGAAGTCTGAATTACAACAATATCCAGGAGTGGATTTAACCAATAAGCAAGGTAAGCGGCCGATTAGGGCGCCAGGACATCTAAGAGCCTCCAAATAAATACCTAGAAGTATAAATGATATTAATATAAATTCTATCACATAAATGAATATAAATTCTATCATATTTTGTACGATGAGGGTCTAAAAATTGTAATTGAACATAATTATTAGATTTAATTTGTGTAGTCTAGGTTTTAGTGTAGTTAAGCTACATCTATAGGTTTTAATCAACCCAGGCTCATTCTGAGAACGTAGTCCCCAGTACGTTTCTGGAGACCGCGGAATACGTCCCGTCAGGTACGTCTTTTTGCACTTTTTGCTTTGGCAAGTCCACAAGAGGCCGCTGCGGATGCTTTTTGAGATCTCAAGTGTCTCTCGTGAGTGCCGTTCACGCCTGCCGTTCTCGCGTAAACCCACCAGAGGCCGCTGTCGGCCGACCGTTTTTGGCTGACTGAACGACTGACTGACCATCCGATCGGACTAACCCACTCTCCCCCTTCCCTAAACCCAACCAAAATCTTATCGATCGACCCACCCACCCACCCACTTCCCTAAACCCAACCACCAGCTTTCAAAAAAGCAATCCACAATAAAACAATACCCCCTCGTCTCATGTTTACCACATTTTCAGACTTTACCGCGTTCTCACCCTGTTGTTTACTTCATTATATGGATTCTGTGTTTGTCTTACCTGCTTTCTGGAACCGCTCCTCGCCGGACTCGAACCCCAGCGTCATCATGGTGGTCAACTCCTCTCCGCGTCTCGAGTCCACCGACGAACATGGCGAGCTAACGGGACAAACTGGGTGCAGCAGTAAAGTCGACCACACGAGGCGGTCGGTCGGTGAGCGCGAGAAGAAACACCACCCCCGTAGCGTTCGTTTAAAAAAAATTAAACGCAGCCATACGTACCTCTGACCACGTAATGCGCGGTCTCCAGAAACGTACTCGGGACTACGTTTTCACAATGAGCCTGTGTTGGTTTTAATGTAGTTAAGCTACATTTTAAGTAGAGTAGCTAATAGCTTAACTCACTGCATTTCTCAAGTACCTTGCCCAACACTGCTACTCAGAGATGACTGGTCTCCTAAGTGGATCCGTTAATGTGATACAACATAACATAATGAATGCAATATGAGGAATTTCACATGTGTATAACCAAAGCACCACTAACATAGCTTTTAAATTTAGCTGTCCCGTCACTGATAAGGTTTTCAACACAATCTAAATATTCATATATGTGTCTGGTGAACAAAAGCAGCTAACATAATTGTAAGTGGGACATACACTATAACAACAGTGATATTTGATATTCATATTGCATTATCATACAGTCACAGTTTGAATCACTAGATAATAGAGTGCAATTCAGATCTGTCATTTAATGTGTAATTGTGACAGTGTCCATTCTAAAATTCTCATTAAATAAATACAAGCACATTCATTCATTTTGCTTTGGTTTAGGGTGTTCTTACGCTAGGCTATCTGAACTGTTCCCAGACACATTAGACCCCCATTTCCTGTTTTTTTTTTGTTTGAGTGCTCTGAATCAGGCTCAGGTGCGGTTCAGTTGGCCGGGCCCGGCCCAGTTGGAAGAGGTGTGCCAGAGCGCGGTTCGGTTGGACTTTGACATGGTACGCTTGTAGTGTGAGTGCAAAGCATGCCTAAGCCCAAAACTGAAGACCCAAAGTCACTTTTAAGCGACTGTTTCATATGGATTAGATGTATCTTAGCTACTTTTGCCAAGTAGCCTTTAGCTTAGCTTGCTACATTAACCAGAGGGTAGGTTTTAGTGTAGTTAAGCTACATTTTAAGTAGAGTAGCTAATAGCTTAGCTCACTGCATTTCTCAAGTAGCTTGCCCAACACTGCTACTCAGAGATGACTGGTCTCCTAAGTGGATCCCTTAATGTGATACAACATAACATAATGAATGCATTTTGAGGAATTTCACATGTGTATAACCAAAGCACCACTAACATAGCTTTTAAATTTAGCTGTCCTGTTGCTGATAAGGTTTTCAACACAATCAAAATATACAAAACAGCCACATCAGCACAAAGCAGATGAGTGTCTGGTGAACAAAAGCAGCAAACATAACTGTAAAATGGCCTAGAGTTAAAGTCATCCCAGCTAACAAATTTAGGTTGTGAGAACGTTCTCATAACGTTATTTGCAACATTCTGAGAATGTTGAAATGTCCAGTTTGCTTAATGTTGCTAGAACGTTTTTTTTATGGTCAGCATAACGTCCTTAAAACGTTTTCAAAACCAAGAACTTTGTTACAAGAACGTTTTTTGTGAACATTATGAGAACGTTAATCAAGTATAAATAATGTCCTGAAGACGTTTCAAAGAACTTTGTTTTAAGAACGTTTTTCATCAACGTAATGAGAACGTTCATCAGGTACAAATAACGACAACTTTGTTCTAACAACGTTTTTTTAACGTTACAAGAACAATAATAACGTTATAATAACATTCTAAAAACGTTTCATTGGTAACGTTCTGTGCTAACAATTCTACAACTTTTAAAGAACGTTAGTGAATGTTCTGGGAATGTTCCCTGTTAGCTGGGATGTAGGCACTGTATTTATTTTTACAGATTAAATCTTACCCAATGAACAGGAGACTGAACTGAAACTGTGTACTGCACTGCAAAATATCATCTAAAACAACAATAACGTGACAGCGGATATGTTCCCTCATGTGAAAGGTTGCTTAGATCGACGTGATTTAATGGTCAATGCACTGGGATCATATTAGGTCACTTAACTCTTAAAGGATACAATATTAAATATTGGGTTGGTAAAATTGTGGTCATTAGCGAGCACTTACAGTTATGGAGCTTTAATTAATTTGAACCTGATCCAAAGTCCAATACTTGCACATGTGAAAACATAAAAGCCCTCTTTCACAAACCACAGCCACTCAGTCAACTGGATCCATTTACAGGCTGATTGACAAGCATAGAGTCGTGGCAGCACTCCAAAGAGGAAACACTGAAAATAGATTCTTACACCACCAGTCCTTCTAGGTAATAGCATAATGTATCGTTAACAGTCATAATGAAATGATATACAGGATCAGGCAAAATGGAGTTTTTAACGTTATTATTATTACTTCTGTTATTAGTTTTCTATTCCATTGAGTCAATAGCATTGAGGGTAAAAAAAACAATATAACATGCGTACTTTATTAGCCCTATGGAATCATTCACAACAACATCAGTCAATACCAATACACACATCATATTTAATTATTATCTCCCTTTCCCATATGAAATAATAAATAATAAAATAGTACATCAGGTCAATAAATTCATTTGATCCTTAATGAAATCATATTGCATAATCCATACTGGATGCTAATCAAATATGTGAAGCACTCTCTAGAGTTCCTCCAGTAAAGCACAACTGAGCGTATAAAGGGCAGAGAGAATGGTGTAGGTGAGAGAGGCAAATGAATTAGTGAAATATAATGATTTGTGGGGACTCAAGTTCCCATAATGACACAGGCCAGATTAATTATACTATAACGAGTCATAATTATCCGTGCACTCACCATGATCTGGTTCTCAGCTCATAAATCAATGTACATATATGTCATCACGGTGCATTCAGGCACGTATTAACTGTTCACCTCTTTCTGGAAACGAGACAAAGTAGTAGTTTATTTTTTTCCGGTCTGGTCCGATCCCAGACTAATGAAATATTAATGTGCAGCCAGCATGTAATGTATCTTTTAATACCTTATTTTTAAGTTAAATATATACACCATAGATTATATGGTAATCTGATGTAATACTGCCCTACATTGTCCAAACAGATCTGTTATAAGCTTCTTTATATTCATACAGTATAACCTCTAGATCTGAATCCTGATCTTAAAGAGGTTTAAGATTAACATGCAGCTGATACTATGACCCATGTAACAACAAATGCTATATTAATTATCTTTTAACTATCATCATGGGGGCTCTTGGGGGGAGGGGTGTGTGTGTTGAAGGTTTTGGGGCCCCCAGAATTACTATTAGGAGACCCAATCAAACCGGCTCTTCGTCTGTGACACCAACCCGCCCCTCTCATCCCCTGCTCTTCACTTTTGCGCCCCGACCAAACAAAACACCAACAAAAGAATGAGATTTGATAACTTGATTATATTTCTTTATTATAGCTATTAACTTTAATAGGCTAAACTGTTTGTAAATGTTTTGCTGCTAATGTATACTATTTTTTTTCTTTTGTAAATAATAAAACATATTACTGACTGTTTATTTACAATGAAACAGCTCCAGATGATTAGTGATCTGGGGATTTTTTTAAGAAGAAGAAGGGGGGGGGGGGGGAGTCCCTTATTATGGTGGGCACATCCCTTATTTTAACATCCCAATGTTGACAGGTATGAAACAATCGCTCTATCGGGCTCACGCAGCTCTCACCCCCACCCACACTCATCACAGCTACCAAGGCAACCAATCACAGAGCTTGCGCTAACCATTGTTGCGACGTGTAGTTCCATTTTTTTTGAGAGGTGCGCGTCAGCGACAGCCACGACGATGGCTTTACGACCACATGCAGGCTGCGCCAGAGCATATGTGTGCGCTTGACACAGAAGTATGAATCAGCCTTTAGTCTCAATATTAAAGGTTGCCACAGCGGAATGAACCACCAACTATTCCAGCATATGTTTTACGTGGCGGATGCCCTTCTAGCTGCAACCTGGTATTGGAAAACACCCATAAACACACACTCATACACTACGACCAATTTAGTTCTTTCAACTATCTTTCACTTATATCACATGTCTTTGGACTGTGGGGGAAACCGGAGCATCTGGAGGAAACCCACACAAACATGAGGAGAACATGCAAACTCCACACAGAAATGGCAACTAGCCAAGACAGGACTCAAAACAGCGACCTTCTTGCTGTAAGGCGACTGTGCTAATCACTGAGCCACCGTGCCGCCCCTAAATAAATGATGTAAATAATCAACAAAATGTAATTTTATTGTTATTTAAGTATTATACTTATTATTGGAACTTTTCTTTATATTATATTATATTATATTATATTATATTATATTATATTATATTATTCATTTTCTTGTCGGCTTAGTCCATTTATTAATCCGGGGTCACCACAGCGGAATGATCCGCCAACTTATCCAGCATTTGTTTTACGCAGCGGATGCCCTTCCAGCTGCAACCCATCTCTGGGAAATATGTTATATTATATTATATTATATTATATTATATTATATTATATTATATTATATTATATTATATTATATTATATTATATTTATTATATTAAAACACACACACACACACACATCTTATATGTATATCTTGACATGTTGAGTATTCTTTTATGAGGGGAAAAGGTGGCTCATAAAAGCAACCAAGGCTTAATCTGAAAACGTACCTCTAAACACGTTTCTTGAGGCCATGAAATACATCTGCGGAGGTGCGTAATTTTGCTATTTTTGTTTTCCCAACTGTGTTTGATTTTTTATTTATCTCGTGAGTGCCATTCGCTTACTGTTCTCATGTAAACCCACCAGAGGCTGCTGTAAACTGAATGTTTGATTGACTAAATGACTGACCAATTGAATTCTGGAACTGCTTTTCACCAGACTCGAACCCTGTCATCGTAGCCAACTCCACTCTGGGTCTCAAGTCCACCGATGAACATGGCTAGCTAACAGGACAAACTGGTTGCAGCGGGAAAGTCGGCCACACGGAGGTAAGCGGTCAGCTGGTAAGCGTAAAAAGGAGCGGCGTCATACCGCCCCATAGCGTTCGTTTAAAAAATGAAACGCTGCCATACGTACCTCTGACTACATAATGTGCGGCCTCCAGAAACGTACATAGGACTATGTTTTCAGAATGAACCTGTGTTGCAAAAAAGTGTAGTAGGGCATTGCCTCTCCTTGATTTATCCCATGCCTCTAAATGCTAATTTACTAGTAATTTTCTAGAAAAGGCTGTATGTGTGAAAGCCACTTATGAAATAGGGGCTTCTTAAAGAGCCGAAAGTCAGGAGGAAAACAGCGCGCCTTAATTTCCTGACCTAAACATAAGCAATAGATTAATGGAGGACGTCTTTATCTGACAGGAGGGGGAAAAATTGCTTATTGATCCATATCAAAATTTTCATGCTAATCATGAAGAGCTGTTCTGGTGTCTGGTATCAGAGTTAATAATCTGATTTCTAAGCTGTCTGAGATAATTCCAGTCAGTGTGAGGGCCTAATCAGAGCTCTGTTTCCCCATCTAAATGTGGTAGCTGGGCATGCCTGACTCCTGTCCCCAGAGCCCTGGCCTCCGTTATTGCGTGGACAGTGATTGAGGATATGATGTAGACATGTCGACAAATTAAATTTTTAACATTTCAGAGGACATTTGCAGCAGATGGCTAGGCAAAAGAAGGAAAGGAAAAGGCGAGAGAGAGAAAGAGGGGATAAGATTGAGTGTGGTGGTGTTGATGTGTGCTTTTCTCGACACTAGTGTGACTATACAGTTTTATTTGAACCAATCGTTAATTTTACTTGTAAATTGGACAAGTAATATGAATTAATGAATTTTAAGTTCGTTTTTTCTGGTCCCTGGCAGGGGTGGAAAGAGTACTGAAAAATCCTGCTCAAGTAAAAGTACCATTACGTGGCCAAAAATGTATCTGTAGTAAATATTACTCAAAGTATGAGTAAAAAGTAGACCTTTTAAAAGTACTCAAGAGTAGTGAGTATTACACTGTAGAAAAGTTGATGCCTTTACAGAATGTTACGTTTACAAACAACATGGAGTGTATTTAGGGATCTTCCTATTTTCGTTTGTTCCTTCCAACCTTCCTTCAATTATTTGTTTGTTCTCTCCTTCCTTCATTCATTCGTTTGTTCCCTCCTTCCTTTGTTCACTCGTTCGTTCGTTCATATTTTTGTTCCTTCCTACATTAGGTCCTTTTGTTCATTCATTCGTTTGTTCGTTCCTTCCTTCCTTAGTTTGTTCAGTCCTTCCTTGAATTCTTCCTTCATTCGTTTGGTCCTTCCTTCTTTCCTCCCTTCATTTGTTCGCTCATTCTTTATTTCATATTTTTGTTCCTTCGTTAGGTCCTTTGTTCATTCGTTCGTTCTCTCCTTCTTTCCTTCCTTAGTTTGTTCAGACCTTCGTTGAATCCTTCCTTTATTTATTTGGTTCTTCGATCCTTCCTTCCATTCCTTGTTCGGTCCTTCCTTATTTTTGGCCCTTCCTTCCATTCTTCATTTGTTCCATTTAGTGATTGTTTAAGGCTGTTTGGTGATTTCAGTCATCATACAGTCGACATCCATCATTTTCAGTGACATGCAGTCTATAAACAGTCTCTGGATCATTGCGTGTAAAGATTTTGGACATCTTCTTGGACATTTTTAATGTTTCCAAAAGGTTTGCTGCATTTATAAAGCGCCCATGTCTTGAGGTTGTTCAGTATGATGTGATTTACTTTCTATGTGTGATTTAATTGGACAGGAATCACAGGACTGATCTTTCTACTTTAGACAATGAACATAGACAAGCAAAAAATAAAGTAGTGACTGCAGTTTGAAGTAAAGTAGTGGAGTAAATATACCGATACTGCACTAAACATGTACTCAAGGGAAAATAACAGTACACATTTTTAAAACTACTCAGTAAATTACAATTCTTGAGAAAAACTAATCAATTACAGTAGTTTGAGTATTTGTAATTAGTTACTTTACACCACTGGTCCCTGGTGATTCATATACTGCAAATTAGTGGATAATATCAATATCTGAAAAAATAAGAACATCAGCGAATGCAAAAAAATGGTGGCCATAGCTTCTCTTATGATGTAAAACTATTGAACTATTATTAACTGGAGTGTATGGCTGTACAGCTACAGTGCATATGAAAAGTATTCCCAGTGCTTCACCTTTTCCACATTTTGCTGTTACCCTTTCCCTAAAAATCGAAACAATACCCCATAATGACAAGGTGAAATAAGTGTAAATATTATATATAAAAAAATCTCATGTGCATAAGAAGTCACAGCCTTTGCTCAATACTTTACTGAAGCATCAATTATAGCTTTTATTAAGACTCTTAAGTATGATGCTACGTGTTTTGCACACCTATATTCCCATTTATCTTTGCAGTACCTCTCAAGCTCACTTTATCAGGTTGGATAGGGAGCGTCAGTGCACAGACTTTTCAGATCTCTCCAGAGATGTTCAATTGGGTTTAAGTCTGGGCTCTGCCTGGGCCACTCATGGACATTCACAAAGTTGGCTTATATACACTTCTTTGTTATCTTGGCTGTGTGCTTAGGGTTGTTGTTCTGTTGAAAAAAATAACTGTCACACCATGCAGTCTTAGGTCCAGAGGTTTCGTCAAGGGTGTCTTTGTATATATGTACTCCTAGTGCTACCAGAAAGACTTTTTCGGAGGCAGATAAACGCTTTTAACATTTATTGAGAATTGTTTAGATTAAATGCGGAGTTCGTTACTGTTCTTTAAAAATAAAAGTCCTTTGGTGTAAAGCCCCGTCTATGGTGCTGAACTCTGGATGAGCTGGCAGATCCGATCTGAAGATGAAGGCAGGGCGAAGCCAAAAAGTGGAGATGAGGCCAACCTGGTGGTGGTGGTGATGGAGGATGGAGAGAAACTGCCGCACAGCAAAACAGATTGTTTAGATGGGCTTATATGTACAGTAGCATGGTTGGTTGCTATAGGCTGACAGGATAATTATTATGAATGACGTGACATATCAGTCTTTCTGGCAGAACTATCGCTAAAGCTTTCATTTCTAACCACTAAAAAACATCCCAACAGCTGACATCACTATGCTTAACTGTAGGGAGGATAGTGGCCAGGTGGTGCCTGGCTTCCTACCAACATGGTGCTTGGCATTCAGGCCAAAATGTTATGTATTGTACGCTCAGTTATTTCAGTATTTCAGGTATTTTTTGAGAGAAATGGACGCCATGGGTTCCGGACCAAAGAAGAAAAGGATCATATAGACTGTTACCAGCGAGTCCAAATGCCAGGGTCTGTCATGGTATGGGGTTGTTCCAGTGCCCTGTGATGGCACCATAACACTGAAAAGTACATATGGAGTCTTCTTTTCCAGGGATGACCATGCATATTGAGATATAAGAAAAAGCAAAGCCACATTCAGCACACATTACGAAACTTTGGCTGCAGAGGAAGAGGAAACAGATACTTGACTGGCCTGTCTGCAGTCCCGACATGCCACCAATTGAAAATGTGTGGTGTATTTTGAAGTGCAAAATGTGTCAACGAAGAGCTTATACTGTTGCCCACCTTAAGACTTGATTTCAAGAAGAATGGAAAAAAATACACCTAAAACACTTTATCACTTATCCCTAAACGTCTTTTAAGTGTTGTATAATACAGTCGGAAAATGCTGTACGAACCATGGTCTTCCAACATCAGCAGTTAGCCAAGGACCAATTAATTATAAAATCAAATTAATTCAAATGAACAAACTAATTAATGAATGAATGAATAGAAGAGCTCGACGTGGTGGCTCAGTGGATAGCACCGTCGCCTCACAGCAAGAAGATCGCTAGTTCAAGTCCCGGCTGAGTCATTTCTGTGTGGACTTTGCATGTTCTTCCTGTGTTCTCGTGGGTTTTCTCCGGGTAATCTGGTTTCCCCCACAGTCCAAAGACATGCGCTATAGATGAATTGAATAAGCTAAACTGACCATAGTGCATGTGTGTGAATGAGTGTGTATGGATGTTTCCCAGAGATGGCTTGCAGCTGAAAGGGCATCCGTTGTTTAAAACATATGCTGGATAAGTTGGTGGTTCATTCCACTGTGGCGACCCCTGATGAATAAAGTGGAGGAAAATGAATGAACGAATGATCCTCCCATGATAAAATCGAATAAATTTGATAAAAGGCACCACAGTGGCCTTGTGGGTAGCACAATCGCCTCACAGCAAGAAGGTCGCTGGTTCGAGCCTTGGCTGGGTCAGTTGGCATTTCTGTGTGGAGTTTGCATGTTCTCCCCGTGGTTGCGTGGGTTTCCTCCTGGTGCTCCGGTTTCCCCCACAAGTCCAAAGACATGTGGTATAGGTGAATTGGGTTGGCTAAATTGTCCATAGTGTATGTTTGTGAATGAGTGTGTATGGATGTTTCCCAGAGATGGGTTGCAGCTGGAAGGGCATCCGCTGCGTAAAACACATGCTGCATAAGTTGGCGGTTCATTCCGCTGTGGCGACCCCAGATTAATAAAGGGACTAAGCCGAAAAGAAAATGAATGAATGAAGGAAATTTGATAGAAGTGCATCTGTCATGTAATTAATGCACTTTTAAGTTATTATGCTTTATTGCCTGAATACTATATGCAATCCACAATTCATTACCGATATTAAATAAAACTCTATACTGTTGTTGTGCTTTGCCTAGCATTACTATTACTGCTATTAATAACTATTGCTGTTTTATTGTTTACTATATATCATTGTCATTATTATTTGAGTATTTTAGGCCCATTTAATGAACGCTTTAGCATTTTTATCCTTCCTGAATTAAGCAAATTTTGTCAAAACAATTTTAAAATTCAATTTTCCTTTAATAAAGTAAAGATATGTCCTGTAAATGGATGCTTAAAAAGTGTCATAGGATGGCTTTGTTCTGAATGACATCCCGCTGATGCTTCGAGGCAGAGAGAAAATTACCTTACCGAAACACATTGCTCGTGTGACTACAATGCCAAGTTCAGACATGATGCACATGATGTCTTATAGTTATAAGAAAACTATGAATATAAAGTAATAATTCTGGTCAAATATCAAATCTGTTTTCTTCATAAGGACTGTCTGTCATTCAGGTTTTAACCAATTATGATTGCTTCAATAGTTAAAGTAAAATATAACTATAATAAAATATGTTATACTACAACCACTAATTAATAATAAATATATTTTATTATTTATTACAGTAATTAAACATATATTTTAATGAAACTATGATGAAATATGTCAAATTTGTTTTGTCTTCGTACTAGTGAATTCAATGTGCAGTGAAAGAAGGGAGAGAAATAAGCAAACAAAGATAAAGATCGTTGTTTTTTGGGGGGTAGAGGAAGCGCTACATTAGTAAACAACAGC
Source organism: Danio albolineatus (assembly GCA_903798035.1). Taxonomy (NCBI): domain Eukaryota; kingdom Metazoa; phylum Chordata; class Actinopteri; order Cypriniformes; family Danionidae; genus Danio; species Danio albolineatus. Next base: position 1,171,927 of record CAIGQQ010040203.1, on the reverse strand, counting down.
ATTAAACTACCTCAAGTGTGCACTAAAGAGCAAGATGTGTGTTTATTATGATTTCAAACAAAATGCTAATGGAATTAAACAAATGAGGTTTAGGCAAATTAGTTGGCAATCTGATATTAGCTGAACCTATGATATAGGACATCATGATACGAAACACTGAGTTGAAGAATCACTCTTAGGCTCTGGCTTTCATCACACTAGCTCTCTGGAGAATATTTGTAATTAGCATCATTTGCTGAATACTTCAGGTTAATTAGAATATTTAATTGAATAGCTTAGATGACTATATTATAATCAAATTAGCTTCAGCACATGGCTGGGCTGTTTGCGGCAGACTGCCGGGCTCCTCAACGCAGACACATCATGGAAAACTTTTCCAACACTCTTCCATATTTAATGGTCCATTTGAACTGTGCTATCAACATTTGATTATTCTTCATTGAAGAAAAAAAAAAAGCATAGCAGTGACAATAAGTGGGGAAGTGCCCATAAAGGACTGAGCTCAAATTCCCATATGGCGACTGAAAAGATTAGCTTGTGCAGCATGAAGCTGGAGGAAGAGGAGACGATGAGACCCTCGAGAGAATGCATAGATCTAATTATGTTTGTTTCTTGCCATTTTAAAAGCACTAGCAAAATCTGTGTGTCCATGTTATTATGTACAGATATGCAAACGTGAGCATATGACAAAAGCGAGTGACAGAAACAGCTCAGCAATTTTATGTTTGTCAGTAGAAAACAAGAAAAATACAAAAAAAATAAAATAAATATTACTGTTCCCTCTACAGCAGTGAACAGATGGTGCTCAAATTAAGGGGCGTAATAAAATGAGAGAGGCAGAAAAATATATTTTATATCTGTTTTTTCCATCTTCTTTTGGGTCCCCCGACTGATAATCTACTGACGATGAGTATCTGTCATGTTTGCGTGTATCTGTAATCAAAAAATGGAATTTACTCAAAATGTTATGCAATAATATCAGTCATCAATGTAAAATACTGCTTAAGCATTATTTTCCTGATTTGCAGATGTGACTGGAATTAAAATAAACCCAAATTTATATTCTCATTAAATAAATATACACAATTGGAGTTTTGTTTCCAAAATTCATTGCTGTTTCCACCATAGAAACTAAAACAGGAAATGGAACAGCAGATTTCGCTGTTTGAGTGCTGCAGTCCCATGAGTGTGGGAGACATTTGGGACATTGCAGGCCATGTGAAAATCGCTCAGCTCTGTCTTTGATAGAGTATGTCAGTCCAATCAGCCTGGCCGGCTGAGCCTGATTGGTTCTGCCAGCGCAGAGGGTACTCTAAGGAAGGCCTGATATTACTTTACAACCATCTGACAGCCATAGCAGGTCCAGGCCTAGACGCCCTTATTCACACAGAAAGCTCCAAAACACACAAACACCTTTTTTTTTTTTTTTTTTAGTGAAGGCCATAGTAATGTAATACTTGAAAACCTTTTCATGAAACTTCTACATTTTGATACAGTGTTTTGTATTTTCCATAATTTGACAGACAAGCATGAATTAATGGAAAGGGATCAAGGTTAATTCTAATACATGACTGGCAAATGGCTGCTAAAAATTCAGCTTTTAGTTGCTAAAAAAATTACATTAATGAATAGAACACAATAAAATATGTCTGGGCATATTTTAGTAGTCATTTGTTAGTGTTTCATTGGCTGTTTTTCTCTCCAAATATAATTTTACTATTGAGAGGTAGACAGGGAGATAAGTGTGTGTATTTGTATTCCTTTTTTGCATTTAAAATACTAAAAACACCAAAATTTTCAATTAAATCAAATTCTCAAAAATCAAGATCTAATCTTTAGGCTTAAAGAACTACTAACCAAATATAGTTTTTGGCTGGATGGGAATAAATCATGTTGATACATCTTGTTAGACCAGTACTCTCATTGTAAATTGGAGGAGGGGGAAATGAGATGAGGTCTGGGTTTTACAGCCTGTACTTCACTGTACCCCAAAAGAGAGGTGGGTTGAGACCTATTTCTGTGCATCTTGAAACGGTATCCGCACAAGATGCCGTTTAGCATGCTAACACAGAAAACATCATCACACGTGTCCAACCCCAGAATTAGTTTTCAGCTATAGACCTGAAGGACGCATTACTTCCTTGAAACCAACCATTCCTACGGTTTGTGTTCGAAAGACAAGCATTGCAGTACAATGTCTTCCCCTTCAAGCTCTCCCTGCCCTGTTGCCACTCCAATAGGTGGGCATCCGCATTCTCAATTACCCAGACGATTTGCTAATCCTAGCTTAATCTCGGGGGCAGTTGGATATGCACAGGGATCTGGTGCCCATGCATATGAGCCTCCCATGCCTGTCTGAAGCAATTCAGCAGGAAAACATTTGTCCCATTGAAACTATTTCAGAGGCTCCTGGAGCATATGGCGTCCACACCGTTCAGAATCTTAAACATGTAACCACTTCAGTGCTGGCTGCATGATCGAGTCCCCAGATGGGAATGGCGCATTGGCACACAACGAGTGACCATCACCTTTTTATGTTCATCTGATATGTATCACCTGATGTTTCAGCACGTGGATGGATCTTGCATTCTTGCGGGCTGGAGTGCCACTGAGGCAAGTGTCCAGGCATGCCATTGTAATGACGGATGCCTCCTCCATGGGTTGAGGCACCATCTACAACGAACATGTAGCTGCGGGGCATGGACTGGACCTCAGTTACATTGGCATATCAATTGCCTAGAGCTGTTGGTAATGTCTCTCTTCCTACGCCAGTTTTGGATGGACAGCAGAGCATTGGTAGCATACATCAACCGTCAGGTCCTCCGCCGAAATTACTCATTGCCAGTTGTTTTATTCCCTGACTGAGGTTTTCACTCAATCTGTGCAAAACCATGGAGGACGAAAAGCAGGTCATGATAATTGCACAGAACTCGCTCTAATTGCAATGGCCCCTAAGGAAGGAGATTATTTCTTAGGGACAGGGCACTTTCTGGCACCTGCATCCAGCTCCCCTCTATGGAACCTCCACATGTGGTCCATAGACATGATGTGGCAGACTTACGTCACCTAACGGGATTGCTAGTTAACACCATCATTCAAGCTAGAGTGGTGTTCTTCTCATAGAGAAGCTCTCCGAACTTGCTCAATTGGTGTTGTGCTTTCCCTCATTCAGGCTAAAATGGAGAGCAGGCTGTCGCCATTCACACTGAATGTTTTTATTGTGGCCATTTCCACTCACCTTGAGCTGGTAAATGGCCAGATGGTGGGGTCACCTGGTGATGACCTGGTCACCCGGTTCCTCCGAGGCACTAGGAGGCCTAATCCACCTCGCGCCTTTCGTACCCTCTTGGGATTTCTCTGTAGTCCTTTTTGGGCTACATAGACATCCATTCAAACTGCTTGAATTAGTATCTTGTCACTTAAGACAGCTCTGCTGACTGAAAAAAAAGCATAGAGGGTCAGGGAACCTGGAGGCATTTTCATTTAACGAATCGTGTCTGGAATTTGGACGGGCTAACTTTTATTTAACTTTTAGACCCCAGCCCAGCTATGTGGCCCAGGTTCTTGCCACTCCCTTCAGGCACCAGGTAAACCTTCAAGCACTGCCCAGTCAGACCCAGCTAGTGGACCCAGGAGGCAAACCCAGCCATCTTTCTGCTGTGTTCTGTCCATGCACTGCATGTGTACATGGACCACACTCGGAGCCTAAGATTCTCTGAAAAGAACGTAAGTGTCGTATCTAAATAGAGGTTGGCCCACTTGATAATGGATGTCATTGCCCTTGCGTAAGATATTCAAGATGAGCCATGGCTCTCAGGGGTTAAGAGCACACTCCCCCAGGGATGTCACCTCATCCTGAGTATAAGACCAGTTATTATGGAAGAAAGCTAAGTTTATGGTATGCTCCCTAACCTCCTCCCTAGCCCCCTTCACTTGACTGGCAGAGGAGCCAGGTGTGGGCCCATTACATTGTTGGTATACCTGCTTGGTCAACCCACATTCTGAGGTACTGCACCAGCTCTGCGCAGTACACAGTGTTTGCCATGATGAGTCCCCCTACATAGGTGGACCCATGTCTTACCTAAGCTAACCATCTATGCTTATGTCTAAGCTAACCATCTTCCATGTGACTGCGCTCCCCCCAGCCAGGGCTAGCCCATATGTGTCTCTGTGTTATGATCACCAGAGATTGAGAGGCTGCAAACAGACTTCAAATCTGCCGGTATAAGGACTACAAGTTTCAGTCATGCACCACACACACTTACATTGGTTCCCAATCCTGACTGATTGAAGGCATAAAGCCGGAGGATTGTCAAAGACTGATTACATGGACTATTTATACAGCACACACACACACACACACACACACACACACACACACACACATCAGAGTCTTGTTATACAGATTTGTGAACATTACGACATGTTTTCCTTTCGTTGCCTTGCCTTCCGTGTTTGAACCTTGCTTTGTTTTGTTTGTTTACATTGTATGCTGCCTGCCAGTATTGATTATTCGCCTGTGTATTGACCACAACTCTGGATTTCCTGTATACATCTGTTTGCTCCTGTGTTGTCTGTTGCTTGCCTGACCATTCTCTGCATAATAAACCATGCATTTGGATCCACACTTCCGTTGTCCACCGTCCCTTCACATTACACTCTGTCACAGGTCTCCCCATTTAGGTTGCAGTGACCTCCGCAGCATTCTTTCCCTTCAGGACTGGAAGGCTTTCCCAACATACTGTACCTTATCCTTATCTGATCTAAATCTAAATCTTATCTAAAATCCATATCTTATCCTGGGTAAGTCCTTGCTTATATTTGCTATCGTAAATGTTAGGAACGACCTCCCAAGCTAATTTCCCTATCATGGTAATTAGAGACAGGGACATTGCTTGGTTACACCTTTGGTGGTACTTGTGTGTTATGCTCGACACCTGGCACAGATCGCCCCAAGTGCCCCATTATGGGTTCAGCTCCTGTGGTGCTCAAGATATACTCCCTTAGTCCATCAACTTGACATAAATTCATAGTCATTGACTGAGGGGGAATGTTTTGGTTATGTACGTACCCCTAGTTTCCCGTAGGAGGGGACAGAGATGTTTATGTCGACCCTGCCACAGGAACTGAATCCGCTGCTGAATGCTAGGTGGGTTTGGCTCTTCAGCAAGCAGTCTGATGAGCTCTTCTCAAAGGCAGCCTTTTATACTACTAATTGCAATTGGCTACTTCACATACGTTCTATTGGCCTGTTTTTATTAAAATCAGAGTGATTTGTTTAGTAACCATGATGTTTCTCGTGGTCTTTTCTTCCCCTGAATGAAAATCCTGACGTAGATTAATATCTGATTCAATCAATTGTTTGCCTCATCTCAAAATGCCTGTTCCATCTCTAGTAGTAATTTCTGTTATCTCCATGTCTGTAATCTGTCCGAAACAAGCCTCCAACAAGCCTCCAAACCACCTCATTAACCATGGTACTGTGCAAAAGTATAAACTTTCTACCTGACAAACCAGTCCCCAGAGGAAAAATGTATTTTGTCTCCATGCCAGAACAGGAGGCCATGGAGGAGCACATAGAGAAAACAAGGATACATCTGACCATTTACTTCACCTGCTGCTTTCAGTTTCCAGCCGGAACATGGCTGACCATCACCAGCCGATTTCTGAGGTCCTTATACAGCCTTGTAAACACCTGCTGTGTTCACTCATCCAAATGTCAGCCAAACCACACCTATGTACCCTCTAGTCAACACAATCAACTCAAACACTCTTCAAGTACCATACCTCCCTGGGCACTGGTCAGCATACTGGCAGAATACTGTTTCAGACAGAGGCCCTTAGTTCAACTGCACAGTTGGAGATTGTTTTTCTCACTCCTGGACATGGCAGTAAACCAATCTTCTGGCTATCCCATATCCAACAGTTAAATTGAGAAAATCCAGGTGATCCACCAGTATGTCCACACATTCTGCCCAAGCAATTAGAACTTGTGGAACTGATTCATCGTCTGGGTTAAGTGCGCACAGAACTCTCTTTCTCAGCCCACCACGAACCTCACACTTTTCCAATGCATATTTAGCCACCAACCGCCACTGTTCCCCTGGTCTGGTTCCCAACTTAGCATCTTGCACAAAAGGTTTAGCGTTGCACTGTGGACATTTGCTTATGAATTCCCTGCGACAAAACTAATTGGTACCTTCCCTATTATCTGACAGATTAATTCTGTAATATATGAACTCCAGCTCATTATCTTTCAACTGCCTCTTTTGTTCCAGAGAGGCTGGTCCAGCTGACAAACCTTCTCCACCATTGGTACTAAAAGATGGGAGATCCTAAATTACCAAGGGTATGGTGGTAACTGGAGTACCCGATGGACTGGGAGGAATCAGATCAGGATAAAGATCTTGGCCATCCCAAGTCAACATACTCAATCCCACGCTCCTGTCACAGTTCTATGCGTCAAATCCACATAATCCTGCCCCATAGGATCTATGTCAATCTCCATGACAGGTTTTGTACTTATCTATCATTTTTTGTTTGAAACCAGCTTCTGGAAAGTCCACTGTTGTACCCTGTTGTATAGTTTGCACTATAATCTGTGTCTCCAGTCATACTTACAGTTACAGTAGTGAAGTGATGATCTAGGGGCAGAACAGTGGCTCAGTGGTTAGCACTGTTGCCTCACAGCAAGAAAGGTCGCTGGTTTGAGCCCTGGCTGGGTCAGTTTGCATGTTCTCCCTGTGTTGGCGTGGGTTTCCTCCAGTTGCTCTGGTTTCCCCCACAGTCCAAAGACATGCGGTATAGGTGAATTAAATAAGCTAAGTTGACCTTAGTGTATGTGTGTGTGTGAATGAGTATGTATGGGTGTTTGCCAATGCTGGGATGCAGTCGGAAGGGCAAAAAAAAAATATCCACAAATAAATGCCAACTGACCCAGCCGAGGCTCGAACCAGCGACCTTCTTGCTGTGGGGGGACAGCACCACCTACTACACCACCGTGTCAACTATTTTAAATTTTATTATTCAATTACTGCATACAGTACCTAAATACTGTTCGACTCCACGGAAAACAATAAAACTGTTTATTTCAGTTGTCTCTATTTCTTTATAGTATTTACCTATGATTGTAGATTGTTTATTATACTTTATGCAGATGCACTCTCATACCGAATCACCCCAATCAATTTGAATTGATAAATTCTTTTCAAATAGAAATTTTCAAGTCATCTCGTGAAATTGGATTCTTACCGCAGTTATATCACAGAATAACAAAAGATTTTTCCAATATTGTGCTGCCATGATACTTACTGTTTTCATAATTTATTGCAGAACACTTCTGGTGCTAGGATACAATGGGGGGAGCAGTGGGTAGCACGATTGCCTCACGGCAAGAAGGTCGCTGGTTCGAGTCACGGCTGGGTCAGTTGGCATTTATGTGTGGAGTTTGCATGTTCCCCCCGTGGTCGCGTGGGTTTCCTCCGGGTCCAAAGTCCAAAGACATGTGGTATAGGGGAATTGGGTAGGCTAAATTGTCCGTAGTGTATGTGTGTGAATGAGAATGTATGGGTGTTTCCCAGTGATGGGTTGCACCTTGAAGGGCATCTGCTGCATAAAACATATGCTGGATAAGTTGGCGGATCGCCTCACGGCAAGAAGGTTGCTGGTTCGAGCCTCGGCTGGGTCAGTTGGCATTTCTGTGTGGAGTTTGCATGTTCTCCCCGTGGTTGTGTGGGTTTCCTCCGGGTGCTCCAGTTTCCCCCACAAGTCCAAAGACACGCCCTATAGGTGAATTGGGTAGGCTAAATTGTCTGTAGTGTATGAGTGGGAATGAGTGTGTATGGATGTTTCCCAGAGACGGGCTGTAAGGGCATCCGCTGCGTAAAACAAATGCTGGATAAGTTGGCAGTTTATTCCACTGTGGCGACCCCAGACTAATAAAGGGACTAAGTTGAAAAGAAAATGAATGAATGAATGAAATTGCTTGCATGTATTTAATCAATCATAAGTACAATGTAAAATGTGTATTTACACAAGTACATATTAGTTTAGGAAACGTATTTTTGCTCTTTACATTCTTTATTTAACATGTTTTGTCAAGGGTTTGTCAAGTTCTGACATTAGTTTAAGACCCCAGAGAATAAAAATGTGCCTTGAAACTTACAGATTTCGACATTTCAATCTCAGGCAGCTCCAAATTGTAAAAGTTTTCACTTTTTATGACCGTGATTGTAAAACTTACTGACCTCTGCTAATCACACTGTCATCTCTACACATGGGAAACATGTTCACTGCTTTAGTCTTTCACCTGTGGTCTTTGTTCTCCTGTGGCCTTCTATTGACAGGCCCCTGTGGTGAAATTTATGTCACATATTTAATATGGACATGGGGATGATTATCAAATCCATAGATGCCAGGAAAGGCTGATCAGCTGTAAATAATGGATGAGGGGAGGATGTGACTCAATTTGTGAGCAGCGCAGAAGGAAAGAGCGTGCATTGACTCCCCCGCGTTGGAATGCCATTATTCTGGTCGATCTTTTCTCCTCCAGCCTGACATCACTCAGGGTAATCATCCTTCAATAAAAAAGCTGCCCATAATAAACGAACAACCTGGGTCAATAGAGGAATACAGAGAGGGATGACCTCTTGTGTGTGACAGTGTATAAATGGGTTTCTTCATCAGAGGAGATAGGCCCCCTTGCACTTTAACACGAACCGAAGCCACGCGGCACTTATCATCACTATTGCCTGGTTTTGTCACGGTTGCGTTCACTGCATTAATGAATCAATGCTCTAATGAGGCAGATTCCCTTTCAGTGTCTCATGTAAATACAGAATATCTATCTATCTATCTATCTATCTATCTATCTATCTATCTATCTATCTATCTATCTATCTATCTATCTATCTATCTATCTATCTATCTATCTATCTATCTATCTATCTATCTATCTATCTA
>CAIGQQ010040203.1:1122985-1162956 GCA_903798035.1 Danio albolineatus | reverse complement strand
CTATCTATCTATCTATCTATCTATCTATCTATCTATCTATCTATCTACACAGCAAAAATATTTCTGTGTTAAATATACAGTGTGATTATTTTGGTGTTGTTCAGTGTTAAAACCCGGAGTATATTTCAATCAACGAGTGTGAAAGAGCGTATACTTAATAGTTGTTGTTTTTTTTTCAGTGTTAAACTTTTAACCCAATATGCAGTGTATTTGCCACTAGTGACGGGAAGTCAAGTTTTTTTTTTTTACTTAAACCAGTTCTTTCGGACAAACATTGATCAAACCAGTATGTTTTACGAGTCTTGATGATTTAATAAACTATAAGATATAATAAATTAATTCTCATCTAAAGCAGTATATGCACTCATTAGCTTATATACACACGAACTCTGTGAGTAATGTACAAATTTGATATATATTAACACTTTGAAGTGTATAATAACACTCCAGTTTGATGTAAGAATAAACTCTTGCTGTGTTAAAATGAACTCTGTGAGGGATGTACAAATTTCACACTTTAGAAAGTGTTATTTTAACTCCAAAGTGGAGGGAGTCATACAGTATGTACGCCCAAGGAGTGTTAAGTTAAACTCAAATTGAGTTAAATGTACACTGATGTTTTTGCTGTGTATCTATCTATCTATCTATCTATCTATCTATCTATCTATCTATCTATCGTTTACAAATCACATAACAAGAATTAAAGACTAATGATAATAAATAATTTGACCCAAACCAGTATCTTAATACCATGGAGGTTTAATTACAGAACTTTTCCTGCACGACTCGTCAAATGAGTAGACACATGAAGACAGAATGAAGTTAATAACCATTGTAGTTGCAATGCTACACACTGGTCAGAAGCTGTAGAACATATGCGTTCAATGCCATGAAGAGGACACATTGAAAGATGGGGACTACAGGCAGCTTAAAGGAAAAGTCTGGAGTGACCTCAGGACTCTATACACTCTTAGAAATAAAGGTACAAAGCTGGGGGGGGGGGTGCCTTTTGTAAAAGGGTGTTGTAAAAGGGTACACTTTTGTAATGTACAGGTGTATAGTAGCTTTAGGGTACACTTTTGAGCATTTCAAGAGTTCTCACTGTTTGGCATGCTGTCCCGGGAGAGAGCCCTGAGCTCATAAGATCCTCGAGCCCAGGGCTCCCTCCCGTTTGCAAGGCGAGAGGAGAGTTTGAGCTCAGGGAGATCTCGAGAACTCCCCTGCTGTAGCAGCTAATGAACAGATGCTTGCTAGTGCTTGCTATGAAGGGATAGCTACTTACTAGGAGCATGACTATGGTGCCGATTTGGATTAGTCAACTAACTTAAGTTGCATGTTTTTGGATGGTTGTGGAAACCGGGGAACCCGGGGGAAAGCCACGTGAGCATGGGGAGAATGTGTAAACTCCGCACAGAAACATCAGCTGGCTTGGTATAGACTAGAACCAGTGACGTTCTTGCTGTGAGGCAACAGTGCTAACTACTGGGCCACCGTGTCACCCATCTAGGAATGGAGGAGGAGTAGGGGTGGAAAGGGGGGATTTTTCAAAATGAAGATGGCTGTGAAATGGAACTTAGGGTATCTATAGTGGCTTAGGAATCGTCTGATCATAAATTGTGAATCATAAATTGAATAATGCGGGTCCAGCTGCAAGCAATCATAAGTATGTGATCCTCTCAAAATTAGTTTGTAAATAAACTTCATTTATGGTATGTGAGGTATACATTTGTAGATATTAATATGTACCTTTAAGGACCTGTTAGGAACAAAAATATACAACATAGACTCATTCTGAAAACGTACCCCCATATACATTTCTGGAGATCGCGAATTATTTAGGCTGAAGTACGTATGGCTGCATTTAATCTTTAAAACGAACGCTACTGTCACGTGAGGTAAGAAACAGTGATGAATCCAAAATGCAAGTAAAAAGTCTTTAATGACCCAAGTCAAAAATCTGACAATACAGGATCTCCGAGCAGCAAGAAGACACCAGACGGACTGATCGGACAGACAAGGGACGGAGACTGGATGATCACACAGACAATGGAAGGAATCCAGCAGACACTCCTGCAGTCCTATGCATAGACAGAGGTGAGTGAGCACACGTAACGAACTGACGAGGAAACATAGAAAACGATGTCCATATATAGACCTATTAATGACACTCAGCTGGTGACTAATCAGAACAGCTGAGTGACAACAAAACACGTTACCAGCCCCGAGAACCAAAACAATGAACATGTGAATGATCAAAACAAGACAACCCCACGTGAAAACAGACAATCCGGAGAGAGCACAAAACTGCAATCGTGACAGCTACGGGGTGGTGTGACGCCATTCCTTTTCTTGCTTACCAGCTGACCACTTACCTCCGTGTGGATGGCTTATCCGCTGTTACCAGTTTGTCTGGTAGCTCGATCTGTTTGTGGTGTGTGAGTAGGTCAACCGGTGCTTTTTAAAACACTATCAGTTGTGTTTAGCGAAGGGGGAAGGTGGGGGATTGGTCGGTTGATCAGTCAGTTAGTCAATCAGTCGACATGGGCCTCTGGTGGATTTACGTGAGAACAGCAGGCGCGAATGGCCCTCGCAAGAGATATGGTGGATTCGCGAAAAGAAAAACTGAAAAAAAAAAAAAACATACCTTCTGGGACATATTTTGCTTTCTCTAGAAACGTATATAGGGCTATGTCGTCTGAATGAGTCTGGGTTGAAAATATACCTTTTTGAAAAGTTACCGCCCCAGTGACAGATTTTGTACCTTTATTTCTGAGAGTGTATACTACAGCTGGAATATAGCTCCACTATAGAAAAACTATAGCAGGTGTAAATGTGTGTTTGGAAATCCAGAATGGCACAAGCAAATGGAAGATGGAATATTGAGGATGCTTAGACGATTGTAGAGACAGACAAAAACACACAATACAATACAACAAATACTTTTTTTTATAAAGCTCATTTCAAAAACTACTTAAGTTGACCATAGAACGGTTTAAAGAAAGTAGTAAAAGTTAAAGTAGAAAATAAGAAAATAAAAAGTAAACAAGACTATCAGATTAATCAGTAAAGGCAATAATGCAACAGTTAAACAAGGAGTGATTAAAGCAAGAGAACATAGATATGTCTTTAAACTTAAACACAAAAATGCTGTGGAGTGTTCCAAAGTTTGGGACCAGAAATTTACGTTGCTTACCTTGATTCTTTTCAGCAAGTTCTGGACCTCAAAGTTGGAGAGGGTTTGTAGACAGTGCAAGTCTGTAAGGTATTGAGGAGCAAAATTATTGTTGGCATTGTGAAAAAATAAATTCAGGGCGGCACAGTGGCTCAATGGTTAGTACTGTTGCCTCACAGCAAGAAGGTTGCTGGTTTAAGTCCCAGCTGCGAGAGTGTATAAATGTTTCTTAGTACTGAGTTGTGGCTGGAAGAGTATCCAGAATAGTTGGCGGTTTATTCTGCTGTGGTGACCTCTGACAAATAAGGGACTAAGCTGAAGGAAAATGAATGAATTAATTAATTAATGAAAAATCAATTCTATATTTAATTGGTAACCCCTGAAGTGCAGATAAAATAGCAGTTACTGGCTCATACTTGCTGGTGACAAAGAATTCTAGCAGCTTTATTTTTTTTTTCTAGCAGCAGAAATAATTTTAAAGACAACCGCGCCACGGTGGCATAGTGAGTAGCACAATCGCCTCACAGCAAAAAGGTCGCTGGATCGAGTCTCGGCTGCGTCAGTTGGCATTTCTGTGTGGAGTTTGTGTGTGTTTCCTCCGGGTGCTCTGGTTTCCCCCACAAGTCCAAAGACATGTGGTGTAGGTGAATTGGGTAGGCAAAATTGTCCGTAGTGTTTGAGTGTGAATGAGTGTGTATGGATGTTTCCCAGAGATGGGTTGCGGCTGAAAGGGCATCCGCTGCTTAAAACATATGTTGGATAAGTTGGCGGTTCATTCCGCTGTGGAGACCCCGGATTAATAAAGGGCTAAGCCGAAAAGAAAATGAATGAATGAGAGAGACGACTGAGAAATGCCATAGCAGAGAGCGTTACAGAAGACCAGACGAGTTGTTACGAAGGCATGGATCAAAGTTTGGAAATTGCTTTGAGATTAAAAAACAGGTATATAAAATATACTATTTTACAGTATATTATAAAATAATATACTCTGCTTAAGTGTGTATTCAACCCTTTTTAAAGTGTAATTTATACACTGGTCTGGTGGGACTCTTATATAAACCAGAAGAGAGTGTGAGTGTGAACACCTCTGGAGTTATATGTACATTGGACAATTTGCCCTGCAGGTGTTAAAAATGTTTAATGTGGTGTGCATTTTTACACTCTAAGTGTACAATATTTTACACTGCAGAGGTGTATATATTCAACACTAGTTTAACTTGGACACTTGGCTGGTGGGACTCATATAGACACCAGAAAAGTGTTAAATTCAACACCTGTAGTGTAAAATGTACCCTGGCAAATTTGCTGTGCATTAATAACACATACACACATATTTTTGAACATTTTTGCTTTAAAATGGTAACAGTTGAGGGACTATTATTGTAAATAATGATATATAATTATATATTTGAATATAATCATGAATGTAAATTAATCACGGGCGTTTGCGCTCATAATATTATGGCTGTTCTGAACGCCTTTAACATGTTACAAATGAGCGTCTGCAGCTAGGCTATTCTCTTCCTGGCCAGACATTGGCCAGATATTATTATTATTATTATTATTATTATTAATAATAATAATAATAATAATAATAATAATAATAATAATAATAATAATAATAAATAAAATAAAAAAAGAAGTCGTGATCACGACATAACAACTTTATATCGAGATCACGAGAAAATTATGTCGTTATCACGAGAAAACAACTTTTTGTTATGTCGAGATCACGAGAAAACGAGTTGTTATGTCGAGATCACGAGATAATTAAGTCGTGATCACGACATAACAAGAGAGAAAAATAATTTAATGCGTGGCCTCTTAGGACTTCCATACAGTTAAAATCGTGTTTAGGACATTTAATATGCTGCAAAACAGTTGCAGGAGGACACTGTATGTCTGTAACAAAATATAAAACATGAGACATAAGAGCTAAAATGTGCTGTCCACGTATGTGGCCATTAAGCCCTAGGAGGTCAAATCATTTCATATTTATTTTATAATGCTTTTAAAGTCAACTGAAATAAATACTCTAATGTTGTGGCATAGTTCAACAACCATCTCCAAATCTTGCATAAAAGTATGTTTCCTGGTCGGAGATCATTAGGTACAGTTCTATGTGAATCCTGGCTTGTTGCATGAAGTTCTGATTAAATACTAATAGCTTCCTTAATTGTATTTTTTTTATTTATTTATTTTGTAAAGTGTTAATTGGTACCTAAACACTGGTTAAATATATAAACAGACTGCAGTTACGCAGAGGCTATAAAAGATGATAATTAATTTGTGGCCACCTCTGAGCTAATTACAACACATAAAGGAATACAGTTAATGAAAAAAACACACAAGTTAATGATCCCTACAGAAACTGACACACTGGGAGACAGGTTATTTAATTTATTAAAGTGTGAACGAATTAAAAAAGAATAGCCATGGAGAAGATATTATATCACTTTTACTAAATATGTCTGTAATATGCTCCCAGACTTAATTCAGCAGCATATATAACCACTTGGCAAATCTAAATAAGGTCAGAACACACACAAAACTGATTCACATTTAAGCTTAACTCAAGTAATTCATGAAATCAAACTGATCCTGAATAAACAAAAGGAGTGTATTTCACATTTAAAAACAAACACAAGAAACCTTACAGCGTACCTTAACCTTAACCGTTGGATTTAGTTTTTGGACCAATAGGTGGTCCTTACAGCTGGTAAACACATCCATCTAAGGGCACTTCTTGACTTTCTTTTAGTAAATGTAGTATTTACCACGAAATTTATCATATTGTGTTCATAGGTGAAAGAGACACAGAGAGATGAAGAGTCTCAGGTCTAGGGTCTTTGTGAACATGTGATGATGTGTGGCACAGCAGGAGGTTGATAGAGTATTCAGGGCAGTGTGGTGTAAAACACAGCTGCCAGCAGCCCTCCACTTCACTGAGGAAGGACACAGATGCCAGAAATTGCCAGAAATTAGTTGACATGATGAGAGAGGGGAGCTCCATTCCAAAATAAATCGCCCATCCAAGAAGACCTTAACAGCAGAGAGAAAAAAAATAGACTGAGAAGCTCCAGTTTGCACAGACACAATGCCTTGAGGAGAGAAGAGAGAGGTGTGGAAGGGATTTCTTGGGATCATGTTTGAATACACGCTGAGGATAAAAGAAAAATGATGTACATTGAGATTTCTGTTTCATTCATTCATTTTCTTGTCAGCTTAGTCCCTTTATTAATCCTTTATTAATCCACAGCAGAATGAACCGCCAACTTATCCAGCATTTGTTTTACGCAGCGGATGCCCTTCCAGCTGCAACCCATCTCTGGGAAACATCCATACACACTCATTCGCACTCACACACCATGGACAATTCAGCCTACCCAATTCACCTATACCACACGTCTTTGGACTTGTGAGGGAAACCGGAGCACCCGGAGGAAACCCACGCAACCAAGGGGAGAACATGCAAACTCCACACAGAAATGCCAACTGACCCAGCCGGGGCTCGAACCAGCAACCTTCTTGCTGTGAGGAGAACATGCTACTCACTACGCCACCGTGGCGCCCTGTTTCATTCAAATAAGATCAAATAAGATGCAAGGCAGCATTTAGTACAGTCCTCCATAATCCAGTCCAGGCCTCTGGCTATACAGTAGAAAAAAAGTTGCCCGCAATGTCATGGCTTTCCACTTAAATAGTGTACTATCTAAGCCTTATTTAGCTTATATGTTGTTTTTTCTTTTACAGATATAACAAAAGGGTGACTCAGTGGCGCAGTGGGTAGCGCTGTTGCCTCACAGCAAGAATGTCGCTGGTTCGAGCCTCGGCTGGGTCAGTTGGCATTTCTGTGGAGTTTGCATGTTCTCCCTGCGATTGTGTGGGTGTGTTCTGGTTTCCCCCACAAGTCCAAAGACATATATGTGAATTGGGTAAGCTA
The DNA here is from genome assembly GCA_903798035.1 of Danio albolineatus. NCBI lineage: Eukaryota > Metazoa > Chordata > Actinopteri > Cypriniformes > Danionidae > Danio > Danio albolineatus. Next base: position 1,155,841 of record CAIGQQ010040203.1, on the reverse strand, counting down.
AATTGTCCGTAGTATATGAGTGTGAATGAGAATGTATGGGTGTTTCCCAGTGATGGGTTGCAGCTGGAAGTTTTTTTGATAAACAAACTTCAGCTAGTTCAAAATGCAGCTGCTAGAGTGCTTTCTAGAACAAAGAAATATGATCATATTACTCCGGTTCTTTCAGCATTGCATTGGCTCCCTATTAAATATCGTATAAATTTTAAAATCTTACTGACTACCTACAAAGCCCTGAACGGCTTGGCTCCCCAGTATTTGCAGGAGCTCCTGATTTATTATAGTCCATCACGTCCGCTACGCTCAATTAATTCTGGACAATTAATTACTCCCAAAATATCAAAATCAACTGTAGGTGGTAAATCCTTCTCTTATCTGGCACCTAAACTCTGGAACAGCCTTCCTAGCACAGTTCGGGAAGCAGACACACTCTGTCAGTTTAAAACTAGATTAAAGACACATCCGTTGCGTAACACAAGGGCATCCGCTGCGTAAAACAAATGCTGGATAAGTTGGCGGTTCATTCCGCTGTGATTAATAAAGGCACTAAGCCGACAAGAAAATTAATGAATGAATGAAGCTGAGAATTCTCAAGTAGTCAATTATTTTCTTAGCTGTTATGTACTTTTAGTACTGTGACAGGAGGTTGACTAGAGGTTGGCTTAGGTTTGCTTTCCGTTACCCGTATTATGAAAGTTTTTATTGCAGTGTAGGTGCATGTAGCTTATAAAGCCAGCAAAGAACAGTGATCGAAACGATTGAAAACTTTTTGAAAGACTTCAGCATTTGTTCTGCACACTTACCTAAACACTCTGTGGGGCTGCTGTGGTAACTGGGGTCCTATTTCAGCCGCAGCGTGAAGCCACTGAGTTCCTCAGCTGTAAAATGAAAGCAGCGGAGCACAGTGAGAAAATGTATTAGCCTCGCTGTGATAAGGAGAGCCCTTAGCGAGTGACGCACGCCTTCAGTGGGGAAAATAACCACTGGACAAATTGTTTTTGCTACATTAAGTACCTGTTACTTTATTTCACAGATGGAAAAAAATAATGCAGGCTCTGGGGTTCGGAACCAGCATAGCATAGAAGATTGCATGAATGTAGATTTCTATAAATATCCATGAAGTCTTTATATGGAAAGTGATTTTCTTAAGAACTTTAGAGCTCAAAGAAAGTCAAGGCAATTGACTAATACAATATACTATGATAGATGACAAAGTGCCCAGCGGGCAGTCGATAGGCTACTGAGGGAAATCATGCTGAATATCTGTTAATAAAAATAAAATAAAAAGGAGGGAATATTTTCACTCAGCGGGTGGAGCAGGGATTTTTCAATTAAAGACTGCGCCACCACAGCAGAGCCGCACAAATTAAATGAGTGTGTCAGATCTGCAGTGATTTATACATTTGGACTGATCTAACAGGCTGGCGGAGCGGCTATGACACCATGACAAGCCAACAAGAGATATGAAAAATGAGCTAATACCACAGTGCTAAATCAGAGATTTTCAAAGGCCAGCGCAGGCTGGCGGAGAAAAATCCACAAGTACTTAAAAGTCTAAGAAGACATTGCAATTTAAAAAGCCCTGGATATTTGACTGATCGCAGGGGTCATATCATTGAGAGTTTCTATGAAGTGAAAAATGCCGCGCGAGTGTGGTGCTCTCCATCTAAACCAGATATTAAATCTCTCTGGATGACCATGAGGGGTTCGTGTAATTACGGACACAGGTCTGTGCTATGTGTCTGCTTAGCGCGAAGACAACCATAAAGACAACAGCTTCTGTTTTGATGTTTCTTTTACTTAGGCTCTGATGAAAAATAGTTAGCTTTTTTTGCAGTCAGCAGATTTAGAGGAACCAATTACTGCTCTGCTGATGTGAGTGCAGCCCTCAGGTCCCGGCAACAAATGACGGAGTGCGTTAAAGCGCTTTTTATGTATTAGAGGGGTTTCAATTTCAGTTTTTCCATCAAATCCCATCTATTCTTTTAGCCTGTGGTTTCAACAGCAAAAAAAAAAAAAATCCAGTGATTTGTGGAAAAGAGACCAACATTAGAGAATATGAAAGGCCCATCTTCACAGAACATTAGGTCATGATTAGATCTATCTACAGTGAAGGGTTAAACTTGATTGTTGTTGTTGTTGATTGAGTCGTATTTTACCCGGACACATCTTTGTACGGTTTTCCTGTACAAAACACAGAGGGTATATAAACCAGAAACACTCATTCCATGAACCAGGAAAACTCTGAAAAACCAGTCTGATCTCACAAGGAAATGTAACTATTTTACGATTTGTGAATGAATTCGTATGTGTTTAGTCGTTGGAAAATGTACGATTTTAAAAAGGAGGCGTTGCACCCAACCCTGCCCCTAAACCCAACTGTCATTGGGGGATGAGCAATTCGCACTAAATTGTATGAATGAGATCATACGAATTCATCCGAATTAGCCACTAAATAAAATAGTTACTTCAAGAGTTCACACTTACAGTAGCTGATGATTGATTATAAAGCGTGTTTGGCATGCTGTCCCGGGAGAGAGCCCTGAGATCAAAAGATCCTCGAGCCCTGGGCTCCCTCCTGTTTGCAGGGCAAGAAAGTTCAGGTAGATCTCAAAACTCCCCCACTTATTTGTGGCTAATAACAAATTGCTTTATGAGGAAAAATACTGTAGGACGTCATGGTGGCGCAGTGGGTAGCACGATCACCTCACAGCAAGAAGGTCGCTAGTTCAAGCATTGGCTTGGTCAGTTGGCATTTTTGTATGGAGTTTGCATGTTCTCCCCGTGTTCGCATGGGTTTCCTCTGGGTGCTCCGGTATCCCCCACAGTCCAAAGACATATGGTATAGGTGAATTGAGAAAGCTAAATTGTCCCTAGTGTATGTGTGTAAATGAGTGTGTATGGTTGTTTCTCAGTACTGGGTTGCAGCTGGAAGGGCATAAGTTGGCGGTTCATTCCGCAGTGGCGACCCCAGATTATTAAAGGGACTGAGCCGAAAAGAAAATAAATGAATGAAAAGATCTGTTGGCTAAGAACTTGAGTATGGTGCCAATTTGGTTTAGTCAGTGTACGTATGACGCATGTCTTTGGACAGTGGAAGGACACCAGGGAACCCGGGGGGAAACCCACACGAGCACGAGGAGAACATGCAAATTCTGAAGGGAAACCACAACTGGCCTAGCAAGGACTGGAACCACCGATGTTCTTGCTGTGAGGCAACTGTGCTAACCACTGGGCTGCCGTGCCGCCCAATCTAGGAAAAAGGGGGAGGAATAAGAGAGGAAGGGGAGATTCTTCAAGATGAAGATGACTGTGGCTATTTATAGTGGTTATAGTGGTTAGTGGTTATTTATAGTGACTTTGAAATAGTTTGTTTGGAGAATCGTGAATTAGCTAATGCAGGTCCAGCCGTGATCAATCATAAGCTCATGATCCTCTCGAAATTAGTTTATAAATAAACTTCACAAAATGCTGTGAGATTGTGTTAAAAGAAAACTTACAGCAATGTGTTGAAATTCTGTATAATCCCGTTTGTCCTACGGGTGAAAAATGACCTGCCTTCACGAAACCTCTAAAATAAAGCAACAAAATTTAATTTCAATTCTCAAATCTTTTCGATGCAAGGATTATAGAATGGGTGTATTATCGTGTGCCTGTAGTTTTTTGGTGAAAAGATGGTTTTATAGCTGGCAACAGTCGTCAAAACTGACCCCTAAGACAACCATTTTAGAAAAAGTCATTAAACTTCAAGATTAAAATAAAACTGTGGCACGATGGCTCGGTGGTTAGCACTGTCGCCTCACAGCAAAAAGGTCGCTGGTTCGATTCCCAGCTAGGCCAGTTGGCATTTCTGTGTGGAGTTTGCATGTCCTACCCATGTTGTTGTGGGTTTCCTCCGGGTGCTCCGGTTTCCCCAGTCCAAAGACATGAGCTATAGGTGAATTGAACAGTACTGGGTTGCAGCTGGAAGGGCGTCCACTGTGTAAAACACATGCTGGATAAGTTGGCGGTTAATTCTGCTGTGGTGACCCCTGATTAATAAAGGGACTACGCAGAAGGAAAATGAATGAATGAATTTTCAAGAGTTCGCACTTAGATACTGTTTGACAACTGTTAGCAGGTTTGGCATGCTGTCCCGGGAGAGAACCCTGAGCTCGGAGATAGTTGAGCCCAGGGCTTCCGCCTGGTACAATGAGCATGTAATGGGGAGAACGAGATCAGGTAGTTCTCGAGGGCTCCCTGTGTTAAAGATAGAAGGAGGAGAAGGGGTGGATGGGGGGTTTCTTCGCAAAACGAAGATAAGGGAGTGATGTTTGCTGGGATACTTATAGTGGGATTGGTTTAATCTGATTGGCTGGCTAGTGATTGTAATGAGAGACCAGCTGCGGTCAATCGTATCGAAATTTGTTTGTGAAACTTCACAAAATAAAACAATTTAGTTTTTTTTTTGTTGTTGTTCTGCTGTTAAAATGGTCACTGGTCACTTTTGACTTGTAAGTCCACAAGATGTTTAATAAATGCAAAGTGCTGGATTTAAAACTGGGTTTGATTTCAGGCATTTAAACAAGTGTAGTGCTTTTATGTTTTCTGAATGAACAGCTGTATTCGGGTCTTCCCAAACATAAGCTGACAGATAGAAAAAGAGAGAGAGAGAGAGAGAGAGGCAGACAGACAGGAAAGGAACACAAGAGCAAACCTGACAGCAAGCTATAAGCACTTGAGCCGCAGAGAGAGGCAGTCAGGCAGCCAGTGGCCCCTGATTGAATGATCCCATTTCTGGGCTTTTTGTTAGACAACCGGCAGCAGTGTATGAAGATTGATACAGAAGTGCTTGACTCGCTTTGCTGGATCATCAAATGGATTGATATTACTCTCCTTCTCTGGATGAAGACAAAGTAACTGTTATGATACTCAATACAAGAGCTTGTCAGAAGCGGAAAATCATCTGGTGTCGCTGGTTATGGGAGCGTTTCATGAACTGTCATGTGAATTTATTAGGCAGATGCGGGGCTATCTGATGCTGATGCTGAAAGCCAGAATTCGCGCAGAGAAATCTCAAGTGCAGATTGAATTACAGGCCCGGGCTGGAGGATGTCACAGCTTACAGCTTTATCATGATCAGCATGCACACGCAAGACTGACACAATGCAACTGTTATATTTACACACAGACACACACACACATCTTTAGTATATTAGCAGGGCTGCCTCACAATAAGGTCACTGGTTCAAGTTCCATCTGAGCTAGACCCTGATTTGCATGTGCTTCCCTTGCTGTCATGTGTATCCTCTGGGTGCTATGGGCTTATCACACAAACCAAAGACATTCAGCATAGGTGTATTGGGGACACTATATGTATCCCTGGACCACAAAATGCGAAGAAATATTTTTAAATACATTGAATCATTTTAAATTTATGATTTTTCTTTTATGCCAAAAATTATTTGAATGTTACGTAAAGACAAAGACTACAGAATGCACAAGACATGTCACTCATATAGTTTTGAATTGGGAAAAGTGTAACGGTCAATATGGCGAATGAAGCCCCGCCTACTAGTACAGGAGCCAATCATCGATCACTATAGACTGATGTTTCTCTTGCACGTCACTTGACAGCAACTACTCAAACACCATCAAGACCAAGTTTTTACTTCAGAAGACCAGGATAATAATGTGTAGAACAGCCATCACCGAGGTTGGTGTCGTGATCTCGTTCCTTTCAAGTGCACATGCACCGATTTTGTTTGATTTGGACATTTAGAAACTAAACTTATGAGATAGTTGTTGTTTAACTCTTTTGGTGTTTCCAAATATGTAAGCTTGGCAAACAGCTTTGGAGATTTTGATGTTTCCTCATTCAGACAGAATGTCCAGCATACTTCTCAAGAAGCATTTCAAAGATGGCCGCTGAGTGAAATGACTTGCCTTAAACTGTTAAGTTTCATATTGAGTTTAACATATTGCTTCTTACCTATGAAGCTTTAAATAATCTAGCTCCTGTTTATCTAACCAACTTTCTGTCTCGCTAAAATCCAACCCGCTCTTTAAGATCTCAAAACTCAGGGCTTCTGGTAGTAACTAGAACAGCAAAGTCAAGTAAAGGGGGTCAAGCCTTCTCATTTATGGCTCCTAAACTCTGGAATAGCCTTCCTGATAATGTCCGAGGCTCAGACACACTCTCGCAGTTCAAAACTAGATTAAAGACCTATGTTTTTAGTAAAGCATACACTCAATATATCACATAGCGGTGTAATGCATGAATGTGCTCCACGCATCTCGTTTATATACACTATGAACAGGAGCTACGCTAATTTTTCTCTTTAATCTCTATTTCCACCTGGGGATCCTCATCCCGAGGCCCCCAGAGACTATGCAGCGCCACTGATGTGATCCAAGACCCACAACGAGATGATCCCAATGTTCCATAATCCTGCACCAGGCTGTATCCTGAGCAGCTGCTGTGGTGCATGGAGAAATGGACAGCATGAGACTGATTCCTGTGACACTCCAAGGACAGAGGAGTCTCGCTGACGTCCATCGTTCTCCAGCCTCTGGCGCCTAGACTGCAGCTCTGCACAAGACGTCTGGCCATTGGAGAAATGGTCGTGCCCAACTAAACCTGGTTTCTCTCGAGGTTTTTCAATTCTTCACTTTCGCCAATTGGCGAAGTTTTTTCTCGCCGCTGTCGCCACTGGCTTGCATGGTTTGGGACCTATAGAGCTGTGCATCGATGGATTAATCTTCAGTGTTTGGACTCTCAGTAGTGAATATTAAACCACACTGAACTTAACTGAACTTCAACACTGAAAACTGGACTGACACTGTTTTAATTTACTATAACCTTCTATGTGAAGCTGCTTTGACACAATCTACATTGTAAAAGCACTATAGAAATAAAGGTGAGTTGAATTGAATTAACCACTTTAGACCTGAATTATGTTCCAAGTTTCAGAAAAATGTAGCACATTTTTTATGTTCATTAGACTTCTATCCATTCATTCATTTTCTTTTCGGCTTAGTCCCTTTATTAATCCGGGGTCGCCACAGCGGAATGAACCGCCAACTTATCCAGCATTTGTTTTACGCAGCGGATGTCCTTCCAGCCACAACCCATCTCTGGGAAACACATCCATACCTTCTCATTCACACACATACTACGGACCTACGGACACTACGGACTAATTCACCTGTACCGCATGTCTTTGGACTGTGGGGGAAACCGGAGCACCACGCAACCATGGGGAGAACATGCAAACTCCACACAGAAATGCCAACTGGCCTAGCCGGGGATCGAACCAGCGACCTTCTTGCTGTGAGGCGAACGTGCTAACCACTCGGCCACCGTGGCGCCCCATTAGCCTTCTATAAAAGACTAAATAAAATAAATGTCAATATTCTTCTTTTGTTTTCTTTTTTTCATTTCAGGTCAAAAGACAGCTGTATTACAAAAACAATGTACCAACACAAAATTAGAAGTAAAACAACAAAAATTGTTTCTTCTCAAGTTACACACGTATATACAAAATATAACATTTTAATTTTGAGGTATTTGTTTTAACACATTATTAGAACCTACTGTCCATAACAAAGAAAAGACATATTTAATGTCTAAACCCACTGTCTGTTATAGTAAACAAACAAAAACATTTTTACAATGTAGATTGTGTCAAAGCAGCTTAACAAGAAGTTCTTGTCAATTGAAACGGCATCAGTCCAGTTTTCAGAGTTGAAGTTCAGTTCAGTTCATTGTGGCTTAATTTTCACTGCTGAAAGTCCAAATACTGAAGAGCAAATCCATTGATGCGCAGCTCCACAAGTCCCAAATCAAGCAAGCCAGTGACGAGGAACAAACTTCACCAATTGACGAAAGTGAAGCAAAAAAAACCTTGAGAGAAACCACGCTCAGATAAGCACAACCATTTCTTCTCTGGCCAAACTTCAGGCTGGAGATTTCAATTCTACAATCAATCCTTTTTACTTTAATTAATACATACAATCCTTTTTCTATTTAATCTGAAAAGCAATATAAATAGCTACATGTGAATAAAACTATTTAAAATGTATTTTTGGGCTGATTTTCTTGTCGAGTTAGATTATTTATTTAAATTACAACAGGCAGAGTCTTACTGCCATTTGACTGAATGACCAATATCCAATATCATGGACAGCAAGCTTTAAATCTGGTGAAATGCTCTGGAAGCAAAAAATAAAAAATGACCTGATGTTACGTCCAATTGTTATGGACGCAGGGTCCGCAAGGGCTAATATTGTACCATCCTAACAAACCAAACATCAATAGAAAGCTCATTTATCCAACTTTCAGATGATACATTTCAGTTACCCAAAATTGATCCTCGTGACTGGTTTTGTGGTCCAGGACAACATATTGTCTTTAGATGTGAAGGTGAGGGTGAATTAAACACACTAAATTGACTATAGTTTCAATGTGTGTGTCTGTGTTTGTGTAATGTCAGATACTGGTCATCAGTTCAGGGTGTCCCCTGCCATGCTTGTGATTCCAGGAGTAAACCCATTGACTTAACTTTAATAACTATGCACATAGTTTGTTTATTTAATAATTATAATATAATATATATATAATTAGGTGCCACGGTGGCGTAGTGGGTAGCACGATCGCCTCACAGCAAAAAGGTCATTGGTTCGAGCCTCGGCTGGGTCAGTTGGCTTTTCTGTGTGGAGTTTGCATGCTCTCCCTGCGGTTGCGTGGGTTTCCTCCGGGTGCTCTGGTTTCCCCCACGAGTCCAAAGACATGCGGTGTAGGTGAATTGGGTAGGCGAAATTGTCCGTAGTGTATGTGTGTGAATGAGTATGTATGTATGTTTCCCAGATATGGGTTGCAGCTGGAAGGGCATCTGCTGCATAAAACATATGCTGGATAAGTTGGTGGTTCATTCCACTGCGGCGACCCTAGATTAATAAAGGGACTAAGCCGAAAAGATAACGAATGAATGAATGATATATAGTTTTGGTGAGCCTGTGCGAATTGCAGTCTCAGTTTCCTGTTCGTAGCAGACAGGAGTGGCACCAGGTGTGGTCTTCTGCTGCTGTAGCCCATCTGCTTCAATGTTTGGAGATGCTCTTCTGCATACCTCAATTGTAATGATTGGTTATTTGAGTTACTCTTGCCTTTCTACCAGCTGGAGCCAGTCTGGCCATTCTCCTCTGACCTCTGGCCAATTTATTTATTCAATTCACCTACAGCGCATGTCTTTGGACTGTTGGGGAAACCCACACAAACATGGGGAAAACATGCAAACTCCACACAGAAACACCAACTGACCCAGCTGCGATTCGGACCAGCAACCTTCTTGCTGTGAGGCGACAGTGCTAACCACTGAACCACCTTGCCGCCAACTTTTGGTTCAGTTTATCATCATTTAGATTTTATCAATCAAATTATTTAATTAGAAAATATCTCAAAACACTTCTTTAGGCATTCTTAAAAGTGTTTCCTGATTTGGTCTTTTCATGGAAGGTATGAGTGAAGTGTGAGACCAGAATGGACAATGACACATTTCCCTTTTAGGCAGCATACAGGAACAGCTCCACAGCAGATAAATGTGTGTGGCGCACACAGCTAAGAGCATGCAAGCGAGAAAAGCCTGATGTGGCCCACTGCTGATCTGTGTAAATGAGTGGTTCTGCGGCATTAGCTCCATAAAACCATAATCCATTCCCCATAAACCATTACATGCGTCACAACATTTCTGATTTATGGGGCGGAGTATCGATAAAAAGAAAAAAGAAAAAAAAGAACGCTTGCCAAACATCTCAGGGACAATATTGAGCACATTTTAATTGTGATTTGATTCCCCTGGCCATTAGCCAGATGATAAATGAGCACTAGCAACCCCTGACAGCACACGGCGAAAGTCTTAATATGACAATTATGTGTCTGTCTATAGATTTTATTGTGCCTCTCTCTCTCTCTCTCTCTCTCTCTCTCTCTCTAACGTATCAGTTCATCAGTACAGTGCAGCTTTTGTGTAGATTAAATTGAGACTTTGCTTTACTCCATCTCGGAACACTTACTTATGTTTTATGACACGCACTAAATCAGTTTTATGCTGCTATTGATTTTTCTGCCCTGCTCTCCTCCGAGCTCCCTCATACATACATAAAACAATACATCAAAACATTTTGCTTTCATTCTGCCTTTTGCTTTCTGTTCCAGCTTTTGCCTTGACCTTCAGACTGGTGGAAATGGGTACGAGGGCTGTCCTGTTTCCATTTTCCATTTGTAAACCCGCTCTCTGACGAACAGAGTGATGTGACAGATTTTACTGGACACGCACGGCTGACCTAGCAGGGTTAGTTTACAATTCGTCCAGAGCTAAATTAAAATATCCGAGGGGTCAGTATGAGATTTTAATCCTAGAAAGTCGAGGTAAGTAGCACAGTTCTATTTCGTTTTAAAGTAATTCATTTGTCCATTACACATAAAAATGTTTGTACTTTTTATACATATATTATAATATATGTATAATAACACTTAATATATATAATATATAATAATATATATTATAACACTTAAAAACATTTTAATTAAGATGATCTTAAAGCCATAGCCACCAAACAAATCAAACAAACAAGTCAAATAAATTAACCTTTTATCAAATGAAATACAAAATAAACAATTTTTAATGTTAAAACATAAATGATTATACTCCAGATTAAATTCTTTCAAATTTTTAACAAACATACTGTTCCTACATGTAAACCACTTGGATTATGGTAGAAAGGTCAGAGCTGTTCAGTGTTCTCAATAATTTGATCCTGTGGGAACAGATTAAGTAAACAATGTGCATCCAGTCAAGTTATGCATTCAATGGCTTGATCAACTATTTTATTTTATGAAACAACATTAAAATTGTTAGTCAGATTATAAGACCTATAGTTTACTGACAGGGTTGGGTGTTGGGCGAGGACCAAAATACATAGAACCAAGGATTTTAATATAAAAACAAAAACGACTAAAACAACCCAGTGGGGGAAAAACACAGCAACATGACAAGACTGACTTGACTCCTTAGGGCTTGGCTTGACTGAAACAGGAACAACAACGATGGACCAGCACAAGATAGAGCACACTGGGAGAAACAAATAGAGAAAGAAAACCAATAAACTGACAAGAGGGCAGGTGAGCATTAGGTAACACTTTATTTTGATGGTCCATTTGAGTATTAGTAGACTGTCTGCTTAATATCTGTTGATACAGACATTCAACAGACATTTAACTGATTACAAGAAACTTTACAAGTACATGTCAACTTACACTAACCCTAACCCCAACCTAACAGTCTACTTATAATCTAATGAGAATTGGTTGGCATGTAGATGCAATGTAACTTAAGTTCAACAAACGGACCATCAAAATAAAGTGACCAAGCATACTGATAAAAACCAGGATAACAAGATGGGTGAGACAAGACAATAGATAGGAATGCACATGGTACAAAGACACAACACAAGCCATGTGCTCACGTAAAACAAGACTAGAACATGCAGCCAATGAGAACTCATTAACCCTGTGTTTACACATAACAGCACATGGCTGAGTGTAAACACAGGCCATGTGCAACAAACAATAAAAACACAGACGCAAGACAAGCACAAGATAAATGAAAGCACTAACCATGCACTCACACATGCAACTTACATGTTCCATCCCAGCCCCAACAGAAACCGAAACCAACTAGACTGAGGCACTGAGAATAAAACAGCATGCTGCAGACAAAGCTAACACAAACACCAGGACGAAAGGGCACATCCCAAATGTGCCCGAACCTCATGCGTGCCCGATTGAAGGGAAGAGCGCATGTCCTCTGCATGGCCAAGACGGCACTTTTACAAAGAAAAAGAGAGACAATAACAGGAAATATGAGTACTCGACTCAAGAAGTCTCGAGCCGAGCACAACATACTAGACAGGACAAGACTAGCATCTGGACTTTGCCACCAAAACAAGAATTAACAAGACTGAAGTGGCAGAATCCTGACACTAGCCCCACCAAAAGGGACACGGCCTGGCGTCTCTAAAGGGAACATTCAACAAGATACAAGACAGACAAGAAACACCACATGACAAAAACAAAACAGGCAACATCGACAGACAACACAAGACAAGGAAGTGAACATACAAAACATCAGGAAGGGAGGGAGGGAAGCCAAACCAAGCCCATCAAGACAAACAAGGGCAAGCCAGGGATGGTCAGGAGGTTCAGGGACCCTGGTTAACAGGAAGGGCAGGGCAGCAGGAATGGGAGTCCAGGCTGAGAACCAGGGAGACGCAGGAGGGACTGTCCAGGGTGGCAGAGGGTCACACCAGGGAGGAGCAGGAGAGAAGACCCAGGGAGGATCACACAGGGGAGGCAAGACAGGAGGCATGAGGGGAACTGGCTAAACAGGGAGCCAGGCTGGTGCCGGCAGGGCAAGGAGTCTTGGCGGTGCCAGCAAGGCAAGGATCTGGGCTGGTGCTGGCAGAACAAGGCGTCTGAGTAGTGCAGGCAGGGCAAGGAGCCTGGCTGGGGCCAGCAGGACAAGGAGCCAGGCTGGTAAGTGCGAAAAGGAACAGCAAAAGGGCCAACCTATATGTGTTTCTGCCACAGGTATCACAGTCACCAGAGGCAATCTACAGAAATTAGTGAAAACATCCTTGGTCAAACAAACTGCAAATTGTGATGGACAATTAACAAGCATGTAAGTGTATGTCTCTAAAAGAGCAGACAGACATGTCTTTTTAGATGAACTATCCAGTTCTGTCATCAAGATGTGATGTGACAATTTTCAAAGGTATATTTGACTCCAAAATGTATATTTTCTGTTAATTTATACTCTGGCCATCCAAGATTTTGGTGACTTTTTTTCTTCAGTATAACATTAAATATGATTTTCAGCTGAATTTGAGGTCTTTATGTGATTAAGTCAATAGTTGATATTAAAAATAAACACATTCAAACAAGTCAAAACCAATACACGTGGCACCTGATGAGATACTATTTAGGGCTTTAATGATTCCCAAACTGAATGGACAGCAGTTGAGTTATTTCATTTCAACTTACTCAGACTGGAGCTGACTGTACTAAATAAAAATATGTGAAGCCACTGTATGAAGTTAATACAGTTTTTAATACAATTTATACATGTTTAATTAATCAGTGTTATTAAATTAATCGCTGTTGTTACGAGTTAAATAAAAAATCCTTAATCAAAAAGAAGTTTAACTAAAATGTAACAAGATAACAGGGATTAAAAATATACTCTTTCCACAATATAAACCAAAACACAAATCACTGAGAATTAACAAGAACATATGATTTATTTACAGAAAATAAGATGCAAAAAAACATCGGGAGGGGTGAGCTAAAATAAACGACAAGAAACCAAACTAACTAAATTAGAGAATACTTTCCTGGAAAATAGATGAGAAAATAAAATACTGAAAACTTACCCCCCTATACTAATCAACGAAAACGAAAATAGAAAACACCAAACCTCCCTACCATTCTCCAAGCCAGACAGGGAGACAGAAAACTGGGTTTCTCTGGTTAGAATGTACAACTTCACATTGGCATCTCACGAAACGCCGTATAAGAGACATCAGCAACAAACACTTATGTTGACCACTCAACATCTCCACAGAGAATTCACAAGCGGGGAATCGAGAGAGAGTGGGGAGACATTGAATTCATGCTCTCTGAGATTTTAAATACAGCCGCCGCTGATCCAAGCACCAATCACGATCCGCCATAATCCGCTGCACCTGCGAATAATTTAGAAATAGAGAGAGAGAGAACAAGAGCAAGAGTGAGAGAAAGAAAGAGAAAGAGAGAGGGAGAGAAACCACACACACGCACTACAACCACTCGTAACACTGTTTATAAAGTAACATTGCTGGTGCCACAGCACAAACCTTGCCCCCTTAGCAAACTGAGCCGAACTGAACCCTACCATTTGCCCAAAACCGTGAAACCAGTGTCGAACTGTGGCATTGGTGTATTGTTACACACCTAAACCTTAGGATGTGAAACATGAAGAAACCATCTCTGTGGATGTTTGAGTCTAGTAAACAAAACCTTCCTTTTAAAATAAGTATGGCTGCGCATATAATTCCATGTGATCTTCTTTTATTTGAAAATCATCAGCTGTTGTAACTTTTATGTAAGTAGTGAACTTTAAACTTTTGCTCTGCTGGTGAAGGTCTGTCTGCAGGCCTTCAATCTCAAAGTCCCCTCACGTATGAGTATGCGCCCGCGCATATGTCATCAAGTAACAGGAAGGTCACACTACACTCAGCTAAAAATTCTCTTTAATGTTCTACTGAAGAAAATAATTTATCTTCATATTGTATGGCTTGGGGGGTGAGTCTGCAAATGTTTATTTTGAGGTAAAGTATCCCTTTAAGCAATTGGGACTTGAACAGAATGCATAGCCTCAAGACCCAGCTAAACAGTGAGTATTTTTTCTGTATCTATTAATTCAGACTTGCTGTAGTTTTGCTTGAAATCTGCTCAATGTTTGCGAAAGAATATTTTGTCTATTAGCATAACATTTTAATTACATCCTGGTGAATTAAAGCAAATGGCTCAAAATAAAGATGGGTTCATGTTGCTGAATGAGATTTAAAGAGCCCGTTATGCGTTATAAAAGGTCATACTTTGGTTTAGGGGGTCTCTAACAACAGGCTGATAAGCATATAAGGTCAAAAAACACTTTTATTGTCTTATAACATGCATTTATCTTTACCTAATTATCCCAATGACTTCCATACGATTTGTTCAGTGATTCATTTGTTACCAAACCCCTCCTTTGCGTGATCCGATGATCGAGTTTATTGTGATTGGTCAAGTGGGTTCAGCGCAAGAAAGAGAGAAACGTCCACCATGGTTATGAAGTAGCACAAAGTATGTGAGAGCCCAATGCAGGAATGCAATAAAGCAATGTTTTCTACTCTGAGTCGACTATTTTGCTAAAGACTCAATAGTTTTAAACACAGCGCACTTTCAGATTTAAAGGGCCACGAAACCCCCCTGTCTCAGCAGGTTGTTTTCACACCTATAGTCTGGAAAAGCTCAGGAAAGTGGGTGTGTCCAGCTCTGTTTAGGTTGGAGTGTCAGGAGAGGGAAAGAGGGAAGGTTTTGCATAAAAATTAGAGTTTCCATTTGGGCACGCGCTGATTTTCAAACAGACAACACACAAACACAGACGCAGAGGAGAAAGACAGTGACTGTTTACATTGACATCAGTAATCTAATTATTTGCCAAATAATTAATTTGTCAACTTTAACTGCAGTTTGGCACTTTTACTTTTACTCAGGAAGATTTCCTGTGTGTCCCTTGTGACAAACGAGATATTAAATGTGAGTAACTGCTGGAGGAGTGCAGATTTAATGGAGTGTGTTAGACCGCTGTGTGTTCAGAGAGCAGCATTCTCTCACTCACCACATCTGTAGAGACAGGAAAATCAACACCAACTGGACCGCGGCTGTTTTTTGAAAAGGAGACGAGCGGCAAATCGGGATTCCACCATTTCCAGATGCGGAAAGCTCTCGGGTAAAAATGTTCCTTACAAACGCATTTCTGTTGCGTGTGCTGTAATCCACCGTGAGACCAGCTGCGCTCTCATAGCGAGGAAATGAAAGCAAAACTTTCGTTGGAGCACGTTTATAAACACAACACTGGCGACCTGTGTCTGCAAACAATTCTTCTTCTTCCACTTCTTTTGGCAACACGACATGGCGTCTCTCTGCCGTCTGAACACTGTAGCAGGTAAACAATCTTCAAAGCTATCATGCATATTAATGAAGTTGCACCATATACACAATAGAGCACGCTGATTGATTTGAACCAAGTCTATCTCGTGAATCAATGCCGCACGCTCAGAGACGTCACGATGCACTCGCAGATACAGACATCCACTCTTGGCGCTGGAATACATGCATGGATCTTATCGGCGTGACGCGGCTTCAAAAATTCGTTTCAAACCGGAAGAACGAATTTGCTCGAAATAACGCAAAAACAACCAATTTTCACTTTTTAGTGAAATATATGTGTCCTAATAGTGTTTATAGCAGCGTGGGACACATATATGACTGTCAACAGCTCAAAAAAAGGTGTTTTGGTGATTAGTGACCCTTTAAAACTCAGCCTGATGTTTCCATTCACTTAGAGCTGTGTTACACACTGCATGGAAGGTTATTGTCAAAAACCCATAATAGGGGCTCTGTAAATATTTGAAAATATTTGTAAAAATTTCGATCATTAGAAACAATAATTGAACTGTGGAACAGACTTTTTTAGCACAAAATTCTATGAAGACTATTATTAAAATTGCTGTAATAATAGTACAGAAATGCATTTATTTAACAGGGATAATTTGTGGTATATTAGAATTTGACATTTTTATTACAATGTTTAGAATGAGAAAACACTAGTATGGGTGTTTGTGAAAAAATAATAATAAAAATACATATGTAATTAGATTAATAAATAGAGCGCCTTGTCTGTTATTTTGTGGATGTTAAATAAAATATCGTTTTACAAACAGCGATAATCGTCTCTATACGTTTCAAAACTTTAAAACGTTGACATATCATCCTAAATTTAATCTGTTATTCTCATCGACATTCTCATTGGGGGTCTGCGTGACCCTAGACCCTCTTTAAGTAGTGAAAAAAAATTGTATCATGTAATGCCATTAATAATAATGCAATGACACGACTACACACAAGTGATGCCATGGGTCATATTGACCTCGACTGAGAGCAGTGGATCTTCCTATGTTTTTGTCTCTCAGTTTGATACCGAAGGTGCAATTCATCATCACACGAAATGTCACAAACCTCTCCCTCACACACGCACACACACACACACACACACACACACACACATACATAACAGCTCTCTTTTTCAATCCCATGCATACATATGCTTCCTCGCTCTCTCTCTCAAATCAGATATATTGGCATTAGAGTAATACAATACCACCAAAGCTTAGTATACATGCACTATTTTGTATATACATGAGGTCACTGTTTGTTTGTCTGTTTGTCAGATATACACTGGCAGGTTACCATTAATATAATAGCACTATTATATGTAAGATGGGTTCACAGGAGTAAAAATACTTTAGTATAAATCTAGCTGATAAATAGGTAGATGTTTCTAAATTAAATTGTTTAATAATATATAAAATAAAATAAAAATGTATTGTTAAAAAGCTCAGGAAAAATGGTTGAACAATAAAATAAATAAATGATTTGCTTTATGATTGCATTTACAATTTGCACACATTGATCATGCAGCAAGGAACACGGTCGCCATATGGTTCACAGCTACATGACGTTGAATATATAAAGAGCCAGTTAACTAAATGGCTGAATGGTGTGCTGTGGGTGAAATTAATTGAATTTACAATCATTGACTTGGCGTTTACAATCACTGACTGCGTTTTTTAATTTCAAAATGAATATTTTTACATGTAAAATGCATTTATACATAATAAAATAGTGTGAGATATACTGACATGAAACAAAATAAAGCATATACATGTGTAATTACAATGGGTTGTACAACCAAATCAGCAATGCCATTACTTCTTAGTCAGAAGGCACCGATGTCATACTCTTGTCATGCAGGATAGATCTTTGTAATCACCTCTAAGGTAGCTGACTGCATATTTGGTGTTTGTATGATTTTTGATAGTCCGTGATGTTGACTGACATGTAGCAGATGTCTCGCAGCGTCTCTTTCCGTCCCTGTCAGGCACCCAGACCAACAACTCTGACAGCACAATGATGGATTAGGAACTGTCATTCAGGACACTTGCCTCTTGTTTACAAGGCACCCATCCTTCATTTCTCAATGTAAGGGTTGTAATTCGGCAGGCTAGCTTGACAGGCAATACCATACTATACATCATAGCGACTCACAAAGCATCCTTTACACTCAGAAACATCTGTACTGCACTATGTTTGAGGAATCAGCAAATGACTGTAACTTGTCTTTTGCTACTTAACTAAATATCTAAAAGTTGTATTTAGTTTAATTTACTTTAAATAACGTATTTGTGTTAAAACCTGTAAAAGAAAACCTAAAAAATGGACACAATGTTAAACTCCGTGGGTCCATAGCAGGTCTTAATATTTGCTAAATAAAACCCTTGATGAGCAACAACACACTTATTACATCATTTGATTGTGTATTTAACAAAACTAAAGGCAAGGTGGAAAAGCCAAAAGGTGGCAAACGTTGACACACTTCCTATTAAACGGCCATGAAACCCCTTTCTTTTGGTTCAAGTCTACATCAGAATTTATTCAAAAAATGCTTCATTATGGTTGTGGAGCTCTGCAGGCAGAGGGAGGAGTGGGCTTGGCCGGCAGAGCAGGGGAAAAAGAGGGGAGCGAACAACTATTGTCACTATCTACCGTGAGGAGATAGATGATTTTAAAGTTTACAAAGTTAAAATGCAAAGAAATAAACAGTAAATAATTTAATGCCCTGCTACATTTGTTATTGATAATTTCATATAGACATTGCCACAATTCGTTATGTCATTATAAAGACCCGAGTTCGATTCCCGGCTCGAGGTCTTTTGCCGATCCTTCCCCTATCTCTGCTCCCCACACTTTCCTGTCTGTCAATCTCCACAGTACTATCAATGAAAAAATAAATAAATAAATAAATTAATAAATGAGGAGGACTTCTTTCAATCCCCAGCTTTGAATACAGACACAGTGGATTGCAGTTCTGCAGGTCGCTTGCCCTGTCTATTTCAACCATTAGCCCTACTGATATTGGCGAACACAGCAGCACGGATATAGGCGATGTGTATGAATGGTAACAATTTCAACTGATAAAAGACAAAGTCCACCATTCTCTAAATCTCAAACAAATCTCTCCCGACAAAAATGCTTTGCTGTACAGCTTTGCGGTATCGGCCCTGACAGCATCGTGGGAAAAAACATGCAACAAACCCTGTGGATGATGGTAACAAACACATACGGCCTTTCATGAACGGATAAATACTGTGTGACATGCATGGACGTGGTCTCACCCAGTCATGGGTCTCATAGCTTGGCAGGTCTGTCTTGCCTTCGGAAAGCACATGCTCTTGTGAATAATTAAGAAGCAGGGTCTTCTCATAGGATAAGAAAACTCATCAACATCATCACTCCACTAGCAGATTTTGATCCAAAAATTATTTTAAACCCGGAAGATGAAATTTTCTTCACAATTAAAGCTGACGGGTGCTTATCTGTCTTAACAAATGCTCAACACACAAATCTATTAAAATAAAATAAAAAGTACTCCAGCATCTCTTGACCCTTTAATATAGAAATTAAGAAGCTAAGTATCTTGGTGGTTCCCCTGAGGCGATTAAGGCATGATTCATACATGAGGTTCTTAAAGTTTGGGTTCAAGACCAAGGCATTATAGCCTAAAGAAGAACCCTTTTCACATGATCGATGTCACACAGCAGTGCCTTGAGCCTCAGACATCTGAAAATAAAACATTGGTTCCTGTCCCAGGGACCAGTGCTGAGGCAATCTTCAGTCTCTTAACACTGAAGACAAGTAAGCAATAGGCATACCGAGCACAAGGTCTGTGAGAGTACTATCATTTTTTGTGGCGCAGAAGTTGCATGGAGATGCTAATCACCTCAGAGGTATATTATGCTGACAATTAATAATTTATTGTGAGATGTTTGGCCAAGCAGAAGTAGATATGTTTGCATCTTGACAAATATCCCGCTGTCCGTTGTGTTTCTCCCTCACAAATACAGGCGCAATGGGGTTGGATGCCACGTTATAAGTGTGGCCAAGGCAATGCCTGTACATATTTTACCCAATTGCTCTGCTTATGGCAAATCTAGAGAGAGTTTTCTTAAACAGGTCCATATATTGTTAATAGCTCCAATATGGCTTATTCAAGTATAGTTCTCAGACCAGGCTCTTTATCAGTAATGGGCTTAGGGCACTTCTCTGCACAGTGGAAAGATGGTGTGCTGGGCACTGGGTCCATAGTGTTACTGTTAAGGGCCTCCTCAACACAGACGATTTAACCCTCATTAAGCACACCTGATCAAACTAATTGAGTCCTTGTCTGAATTGAGTGCTTGTTTAAATTTTACATTTACACCTGTTTGATGCCCTGATCTTCAGTTTGGTGTAAGTCACCATGAGGAGCTGCCATTCATACATTCCCTGATTTATCAGGGATCCCCAAAGCAAAACGAATCTCAAAGTCAGCCAGAGTAGTTCAAGCCACAAACCAATACTGGAAAACACCCATACACTCTCATTTGCACACACTCATACACAAACTTAGTTTATCCAATTCACTTGCTCTGCATGTCTTTGGACTGTAGGGGGAAACCGGAGCACTCGGAAGAAACCCAAAAGAACACGAGGACAGCATGCAAACTGCATACAGAAATGCTAACTGGCCCAGCCGGGATTCAAACCAGCAACCTTCTTGCTGTAAGTGCTAACCACTGAGCCATTGTTTCTCCATTCCACCTTCTTCTTTTCAATGGCCAGGGAATCATCAAACTTATTACAGTGGTGCAAAAATCCAGGAGAGGGAGGAGCATACTATCCGTGAGGGCCGGAGCCTACTACTGTCCATCCGCATAGAGAGGAGTAGGAGACAGAGGATTACCACCATGGACAAAGCCAGGGAAGTCGCCGTCATCTGCCAGACAGTGAATAAATTCCACTGTAGGGCTTCCAGCACATTTAAAGGCCACCGCTATTCAGGATCTCTCAGCTGGTTGAAGACCTAGAGGCAGCATGTGTAGAGAACCGACCCCCTCTTTTTTTCCCTCTCTCCCCTCTCTGTGTTTCTCCTAATTTTTCCATCTCCCTTTCTCTCACCAGGTCTCGCAGGTGCTGTGATGTGCCAATCACCCCCCTAACCCCTTCCCTGCTACTTTTACTCTGGGATCAAGCTGTGATATAAAAAAAAATGCAAACAAATGAACCCTTATACTTACAGCATCGCAATGGTAAAAGATTCCGTTGAGCTAGCTGGTCAGTCCGAAATTGTATCTTCGCCGAAAGTCATAATAGCAGGTCATTTGAAGCACTTTATCACACCAGTTAGTGTATCAGCACAGAACACGAATTTACAATAAATACTATTATGTTATTTTTATTACAGTCATTATCGCCATGCAGCATGTTATTATATGACATCACAACATCTGACACGACTCTCCCTATTAATTTTCAAAGCAGCATGCTGTCAGTGATTCTAGCACCTGCACAACATTTGCTTTTGGGCATACTCTCGTGACAGTAAGCGTGCATCAAAAAGCGCAGCAAGTGTGTTTTGAGCGGGGACTGAGCGACAACAAACACACATTGGTTTAGCGTGTTTTATGGTAGGGATGGGCGATACCAATATTTTTGTTTCCGATCCAATACCAAGTATTTCAAGACAAGTATTGTCGATACTGATACCGAAACCAATACTTTAATTAAATATTTTACAGTGATTTAAAAAAAAATGGTTATTACCTTAATTATAATTATTATCATCATCATAATCATCATCATTATTATTATTATTATTATTATTATTATTATTATTATTATTATTATTATTATTAAATTAAACACAAAACACATGATTCCTTTTTACATTTATTAAAATAACAGAACTGAAATTGCCTAAATGGCACCAGAACAAAAAATAATACACTGCAGAAACCTTGTTTAATTAAAAAAAGTTATTATGTGTACCTAAACTTTGTATTTTACTTAAAACTATTTAAACTAAACTACAACAAATCTAAATGTCTTTACTTGAGTAGGCTGCAGTCTATTACTCTGAACCCTGTGAAATGTAACAGAAATCTGATTTATGCCAATTTACGCAAATTACATAAATGACAGAGTTTAGAGTAGGATTCCCCCTCAGCTTTGGCATATTAATATTACAAAGAATCATCTATAATTATTCCCCCTCAGCATATTATATTTATAGTGCAACCCAGGCTCATTCTGAGAACGTAGTCCCGAGTACGTTTCTGGAGGCCGCGGAATACGTCCCGTCAGGTACGTCTTTTTGCACTTTTTGCTTTGGCAAGTCCACAAGAGGCCGCTGCGGATGCTTTTTGAGATCTCAAGTGTCTCTCGTGAGTGCCGTTCACGCCTGCCGTTCTCGCGTATACCCACCAGAGGCCGCTGTCGGCCGACCGTTTTTGGCTGACTGAACGACTGACTGACCATCCGATCGGACTGACCCACTCTCCCCCTTCCCTAAACCCAACCAAAATCTTATCGATCGACCCACCCACCCACTTCCCTAAACCCAACCAACAGCTTTCAAAAAAGCAATCCACAATAAAACAAAACCCCCTTGTCTCATTTTTACCACATTTTCAGACTTCACCGCGTTCTCACCATATTGTTTACTTCATTGTATGGATTCTGTGTTTGTCTTACCTGCTTTCTGGAACCGCTCCTCGCCGGACTCAAACCCCGGCGTTGTCGTAGTGGTCAACTCCTCTCCGCGTCTCGAGTCCGCCGACGAACACAGCGAGCTAACGGGACAAACTGGTTGCAGCGGTAAAGTCGTCCACACGAGGCGGTCGGCCAGTGAGCGCGAGAAGAAACGACGTCACACCGCCCCGTAGCGTTCGTTTAAAAAAAAATGAAACGCAGCCATACGTACCTCTGACCACGTAATGCGCGGTCTCCAGAAACGTACTCGGGACTACGTTTTCACAATGAGCCTGTGTTGTTATAGTGTGTGCATCTGTGTGTTCATCTAAACATATATCAGGTAAAACTTAATATAAACTGGCTGTCTGTAATGAACTCGACTCGACTTTTAGTTAAATAATTCCCACTGGGTTAGCTGGACAACGACCGGATTTCTTAAAGGATTCTGCCAAAGTTTTACAACCTGCGCTGGGTGTGTGTGGTGTCTGTACTAACACTGACCCATTAGCGGAGATACAGCGGAAGGATATTATAGTTCCCATTTGTGTTCCTATTTAAGTAAATTTTTATATAATTTGTGGCGCTATAATTATTTAAATATTTTACTCAGTAAGAAAACCCCCAGAAAAGATCGATACTTTTACTTAAGGATCGATCCTTTTGATACATTCCCAGTATCGAAAATATCGATACTTCAGGATCGATCCGCCCATCCCTATTTTATGGGGACATGGCTCAGTTCTTGTTTCTAGGTAGAAAACGTGCTACAGACATCAGCACTCTTGCTAATTGACTTATGCTTAATTTAAGTGGGGATGTTACATCAAACTGGAGGGGGAAAATAAAACATTCCTGCTCTCCCCAAAGTATCCGCACACCATATGAATGGGCACTGGCCGCTCAGCACTTCGAGTGGCGCTGCAGCACAACAATGCTTCAGTTGGCAGCATTAGTAAAAGCACAAGGAGATTTGACTTTCTCCACGGGCCCAGTACAACCCTTCGCCAGGCTGATAATGGGCTCCTATCAGGTTTAATGATCCTCAGCTTGGACGAACAGACAACAGCAGCAGGGAGGGGGCGGTTAAAGGGGCACCGGGATTTGTACAGCAAGCATATTGTCATTAAATATTTTTTTTTTCGAACACTCCCTTGTTCATGGCATAAATGCCGCTGTGAGAGTGATCATAATTGGCTCTGAACACATGTGTAATTGCCTTCAGCTGCCGTTCTTTTACAGTTGACATTGTTCTGTGGCGATGAGGTGACTGGCCATTTGAATAAGCAGCTTGTTTGGCGGCGGCGGGCGTAATTGAAATGTCCTACGTGTGTGAACAGAAGATTACATTAAGACCCCCCGATAATCACCTGACAGGGGAATAATTGAGTCTGCAATCTGCCACAGCGTCCTCGAGAGCCCTGGAGGATGTAGTCGAATAACCGGGCGGCACTCTTGGCTGACACGCTCTCAACGCCAAGCAAAAGTGCCAACCATGCATTCCTGAGCATCAACCCCTCCGTCTGTCTGGCTGTCTGTCTCTCTGTGTGTTTCTGTGGCTTTGAGAGGGGTCACTTCTCCACAAAGCTAACAGATGGGTCGCTTTTAACAGTCATTATCGAAGTGTTTAGGTCATTGAGGCTGTGATCGCAATTTTCATAAAGGTTTTATTATTTATTTTCCTTCCCAGTCTTATCAAAATGATTATCTAAACATTGTATTTACATTAAAGGGATATTCATTCATTCATTTTCCTTCGGCTTAAGGACGTCGCACACCGGATGTGCCGTGACATGGCGCACACATGAGAGTTGGAAGTATCGCACACCAGACTCGCACATTCGCATGCTATTAAAACAAAACTATTCAGATGGCGCTCTGTGGTGCGGCAGAAATAGGAACAGTGTCATAGCAGTGTCATGGCTATGAACAGAGTCATAGCTGGGTGCTGCGGACAGCCATGGACAGCCGCTGACCTGCAGCGCCGGTGTGCGTACCCTGAAAGAATTCTATGTTCGATATTATTCTTAAATGCATGGCACGACATCCGATGTGCGACCCTCTTTAGTCTCTATTTCAGAGGTCGCCACAGCGGAATGAATTGCCAACTATTAAGTCATATGTTTAATGCAGCAGAGACCCTTTCTAGCACAGAGACCCTTATTTACACATTCATTCACACACATACACTACCAATTTAGTTTATCCAATTCATCTATCTTTGCACTTGTGGGGAAATATGGTCAGTAACAATACTCAAGTAGGCTGTGGCGTTGACAAGATGAACAATGGGCCCAAAGTCGCAGCAGGAATCAAGACTCATTAGACCAGGCAACATTTTTCCAATCTTCTATTGTCCAATTTTGGTGAGCCTGTGCGATCTATAGCCTCAGTTTCCTGTTCTTAGATGAAAGGAATGGCACCCAGTGTGGTCTGCTGCTGCTGTAGCCCATCCGCCTCAAGGTTGGACGTGTTGTGCGTTCAGAGATGCTTTTCTGCAGACCTCAGTTGAAACGAGTGGTTATTTCAGTTACTGTTGCCTTTCTATCAGCTTGAACCAGTCTGGCCATTCTCCTCTGACTTCTGGCATCAAACTTCTGGCATTTGCACCCACAGAACTGCCACTCACTGGATGTTTTCTCTTTTTCAGACCATTCTCTGTAAACCCTAGAGATGATTGTGTGTGAAAATCCCAGTAGATCAGCAGTTTCTGAATTACTCAGACCAGAGCATCTGGCACCAAAAACCATGCCACGTTCAAAGTCACTTAAATTACCTTTCTTCCCCATTCTGTTGCTCGGGATGAGCTGCAGCAAGACAGGTGTACCTAATAAAGTGGCCGGTTCGTGTATTTGCTTATATAATTTATTATATTATTTGCTGATAATCACTGAATAAAAAAGACTACCTCCTCCCAGCCAATCTAAATTTATTAATTATTTCCAAATAGAGCTATTCTAGCCCTCTGGTGAAATTGTATTTATATCACAATATAGTACTGTATAAAGCGCCAAAATAAAAATATAGCAATTAAAAAAAAGTCAGATTTTTCCAATATTGTGCAACCCATGTGTCCCAGCAACCAGCATCCTTCAAAATATCTTATTTTGTGTTCAGCGGAGGAAAGAAAATCATAAAGGTTTAAAAACAAATGAGGGAGAAAATGATGATATCTTTACCCATACGCAATTATTTATTTAGGAGAATGGGAGCGCTAGCTAACTGAGCAAAGCATTTTTTTCTGGTAAAAAAATGGATCTTGCATACATACAATTCCAACCAAAGATAATTTAAAGTTATCAGTTTCTGCCTAATTACAGTAACTTTATAATACGTGATTATTGATCTGAAACAAATCTCCCCTCTGCTCAGAAAACAGCAGCTACTTACTTTGTGTTAAATCATTAATATAGTAATGATTTTTCCAGAACACTCTCAATTAAGAGCAAATGTGAAAATGTACCCAAGGGATTTCGAACCTAAGCTATTAAATGTGTGATGCTCCGAACGAGTGCTTCTAATGTTTCAGCTGCAGTGTGGTAGGCCTACTATATGAAAAATATAAAAAACATAAGTGTATTTGGAAGTTGCAGAGGGTTTCCTTCTGATGCTCTCTAGCACACACAGCCTCCAGGTCCATCCTCTACTTCTCTGTCAGTCATTATTCAATTAGTAGCATTTCAAAAGTAGAGCGAACAACAATTGAAACCCTGCCTACTATATGTTTTCAATGTTGTACATCTTTCATAAAATAAAAAAGACCCCTTTAAAATAGGTTCATTTTAGTGCTCGCTACGGCGACACACAAACTAAATCGATAGAGAGAAGATTAGCATGACCCCTGTGGAATGAGTGTTTCCCAGTGTTGGGTTGAGGCTGGAAGGGCTGCGTAAAACAAATGCTGGATAAGTTGGTGGTTCATTCTGCTGTGGCAACCCCTGATTAATAAAGGGACTAAGCCAAAAAGAAAAT
Organism: Danio albolineatus; assembly: GCA_903798035.1. NCBI lineage: Eukaryota > Metazoa > Chordata > Actinopteri > Cypriniformes > Danionidae > Danio > Danio albolineatus. The sequence continues at coordinate 1,129,401 of CAIGQQ010040203.1, read as the reverse complement.
GAATGAAAGATTCATTTTACAACACCTCTAGAGTTTAACAGTTCACTCATTCATTTTATTGTCGGCTTAGTCCCTTTATTAATCTGGGGTCGCCACAGCGGAATGATACACCAACTTATCCAGCATTTGTTTTACGCAGCGGATGCGCTCTGGGAAACATCCATACATTCTCACACATACACTACGGACAATTTAGCTTACCCAATTCACTTATACCACGTCTTTGGACTTGAGGGGGAAACCGGAGCACCTGGAGGAAACCCACAGCTCGAACCACCGACCTTCTGGCTGTGAGGCGAACGTGCTACTCACTACGCCACAGTGGCGCCAGTTTAACAGTTGAGTTTTACAAATTTTCAATCCATTCAGCCAGTCTCTGGGTCTGGCTGGGAACACATTTAGCTTAGCTTAGCATAGATCACTGAATCAGATTAGACCATTAGCATCTTGCTCAAAAATGACCAAAGAAATGTGTAATATCATTGCATCTTTCTATTGGTCTTGGTAACATGATGCAACTATGGAAGAGTCAAGCTTTAAATAGGAAATTATCAAACCTCTTTAGTAATTTTTGATTGTTAATGGTCTAATAGGATTCAATAATTTATATTATTCTAAGCTAAAAGTCTTGAGATTGACTGAATGGATAAAAAAATGGAAAAATTCAACTAAAAGTTGAAGTTCAATGAAGTTCAATAACTTATTTTAGTTATATAAGTTCAATAAAGTTCAATAAACTCACAATTTCTCTGCAGCCGGTTGCTTTAAAATTTTAAGTTAACTCAACTTTTTACTTTTTACAGTGTGGCACTTTACAAATAATTAAACTTAGTAAGCTAAAGTAAGGGTATCATTTTATTTTTTATGGTCCATTTTGCACATTTCTTTGACTATAAGTTATATCTATAGCAAGTTACAGGATAATTACAACTACATGCCAACTAATTCTTATTAGATTTAGTTATTAGACTAGTGTCACATCCCCAGCTCGTCACTCCTCATCTCCAGCTCATCACTCCCAATCATCCAGATCTCCTTCCAGCCGTGCACAATCCCCTGCCTATTAACCTCGCACCTGAAAGCACTCCGGACTCTCTATATCAGCTCCCTGCATTCACTTCACCTTTGTCGAGTATCACCTATGGACACGATCTACCCAAGCGGCAACCTCCCGCTCTCCCTCTGGAAGCCAATACGGAAGTAACTAAGACTTGCAATTCATCGAAAATTCCGCTAGTCCTGGCTGTCCTGGCTCCATAATAGAGCAAATCTCCAATGAGCCCACTGGTGAAATGGTCAACTTTACAGCAGAAAAAAAGGTGTTTACAGCCTGGTACAAAGAACGATTTTGGTTCATATAGCTTATATTACCCTTCATGACAACTGTGAGGGGGGTGAATTTTTTTATAACTCATCCGTTTCCTTTATATTAAGCTAAATTAAGTTTGCATAATTAAGGGCGTGGCCACTTGAGTGACAGCTAGTCGCGCTGGTCGCCGTCACGTCACCTTAGCTGATTCCGGCTGATTCATTGTGTTTTTGTGTTGTTTTATGTGGCTTTACACAGTCAGTCGCCTTTTGGAATTATTTCCTGCAATTATCAGATAATATGGCATGCTGTGTGCACTTAATTGTGCTCACAAACCATTCACGTGGCCTCCGTTTCCCAGGTGAGTGAAATTATATACTTATACCATCTCTATAAATGTAATTGCTTTATTTAGGATACTTTATCATTTATAATGTTCTTCAGAACTCTAATGCACTCCAGAATCTGACAGATTGATCAGCTGTACCCTATAAAATCGCCATTCGAAGCGTTGTCATACAGTGTTCTGCCTGGATTTCCTAAATAGCCCTGCATTTACTAACACAGACTATATCTGAAGTATTTGGATGTAATCCGCACTTTCTTCCTGTTGAAAAACGTCTTAAGAACGATGTTAAGCGGCTTGATGTATTACAACAGTGTTTTCAACAGACTAAACACTTTATTGATATAGAGTACAACCAAGCACGTGTGTTCAGAACACAAACGAGTCGCAGGTAATGAAATATGATGTGTTTCTCCCATAAGAAAGCTCTTAGCTTAATGCCAGCATGCGTCCTGTAGCTCCGCTCACGCTCCGCCCACGCTCCGCCTCTTTGCCCTTGTTTGGTATGCCTCGGTAGGTGCGATGACGCGCGAACAAAATGGCGACGGTTGGCCACGCCTACTAGTAGCTTCTTTTGGGTTCATCAGAAACCTATGGGTGACGTCACGGATACTACGTCCATATTTTTTACAGTCTATGGATCTACCTAACCTGCTCTTCATCCAGTCTCGGAAACTCTCATGTGCTTCCAGCGACTCACCCAACCTTCATCCAAGCTCCACTCAGGGAAGTGACTTTCATACACTCTGGTCTATGTCTCCGTATCACTCTCCTGCCTGGATCCCTAGCCCTATACCTTCATCCCCTCAGTGCCTTCATCTTGTGTCTGTTCATCAGTCAGTTAATAAAAACTAACTTTTGTAGGTTTGACTCAACCTCCTTCTTCTGCTCGTGACAATTAGATTTTGTTATTAATATCTACTGATACTAATCCACCAACAGGCATTCTCCTTGCAATAAGAAACCTTGCAAGTACATGTCAAATTACACAACAACTAACCTTGCAGTGTATTAATAATTTAATGAGAATTAGTAGGGGCGGCATGGTGGCTGTTGCCTCACAGCAAGAATGTCGCTGGTTCGAGTCCTGGCTGGGCCAGTTGGCATTTCTAAGTGGAGTTTATTCTCCCCGTGTTGGCGTGGGTGTGCTCCAGGTGCTCCAGTTCCCCCCCCACAGTCCAAAAACATGCGCTATAGGTGAATTAAATAAACTAAATTGTCTGTAGTGTATAATTGTGTGTGTGAATGAGTGTGTATGGGTGTTTTCCAGTACTAGCTTGCAGCTGGAAAGGCATTCGCTGAGTAAAACATATGCTGGAATAGCTGGCGTTTCATTCCGCTGTGGCGACCTCTGAAAAAGAAACTAAGCCGAAGGAAAATTAAACAATGAATGAATTAGTAGGCATGTATAGTTGCAATGTAACCTATAATCAACAATAAGTGTTAAAAAAACCATCAAAATGAAGTGAAACAAGTTTTTATCTACATTCCTGGAGTTGATGCTGAGTGACCATGCCGACACACATACATACACACACTGAGTGACCATGCCAACACAACCAGTCAGAGACGTGTTATGTTCCCCTGTAAGCACAGTCTGCAGGGACCGTTGAAATACTTGACATTTCCTTTTCATTTCTTAGATATCCTTACTGGGTGCAGCACATCATAATTCTACGCTTTTATGGCTTATAATAAGGCAATTTCACACAGTTTAATGTCATCTCCAAGGTAACTACAGGGTCTCAGGCAGCAATGCAAAAGCAGTATATTTGTTACAGATCTATGTGTTTTGTTAACCTGTCATATTGAGGCAAAATATGCTGTGGCGATTACTGTTACTCTGTAATTTATAGTCAGAATTGTGCATTTTAGATAGTTTAGAACTTTTTCAGAGATTCACGGTAAATTATTTAGCTTGCTTATATTTGGCTATTGGCGCCACGGTGGCGTAGTGAGTAGCACGTTCGCCTCACAGCAAGAAGGTCGCTGGTTTGAGCCCCAGCTTGGTCAGTTGGCATTTATGTGTGGAGTTTGCATGTTCTCCCCATGGTTGCGTAGGTTTACTCCGGGTGCTCCAGTTTCCCCTTCAAGTTTAAAGGGGCACGAAACCACCCTGGCTCCGCTGGGTGTTTTCACACCTACAGTCTGGAAAAGCTCAGGAAAGTGGGTGTGTCCAGCTCTGTTTAGGAGGGAGTGTAAGGGGAGGGAATGAGGGAAGGTTTTGCATAAAGATGGGAGTTTCCATTTGGGCAAGCACTCATTTTCAAATAAGCGACGCACACACACAGACGCAGGGGGAGAAAGACAGTGACTGTTTACATTGACATCAGTCATCTAATTATTTGCCAAATTATTAATTTGTTGACTTTAGCGGCAGTTTGGCACTTATACTTTAATCCAGGAACATTTCCTGCATGCCCCCGTGACAAACGAGGTGTGAGAAACTATTAAGAGTGTTGTTTTAATGGAGTGTTTGATACCGCGTGGCGTAGGGGAGAAATAAAAACCCTCCACAGACTATCCTGTCACAAAATGCGGCGAAAATCCTACACAAGCAAATTGTTTGACTGCAGTGTTTACACTCGGAGAGAAAAATTTACAGCGGATCTTTCAGTCTTTAATACTGTACAGATATTAACGTACTGTAAACTCGGTAACAGTTAATCATTTTGACAAAGGTCTGTCTTTAAACACTGACAGAGTTACGAACTCTACGAGCTACTATCTAACTACGAACTAACTTTGCCATCTGAATAAACAAGCAAAGAGCACTGAAGGCTTACCATATCTTTAGACCAGGACAATCCACATGAACTGGAGCGCCGTCTGTTTTAAACCATTTCCAGATGCGGAAAGCTCTCGGGTGAAAAAATAAAGTTTCTTACTGACGCATTTCTGCTGCGCGCGCGTGTGTGTCCAGTTGTGCTCTCATAGCGGGAAATGGAGACTAAACATGCAGCACATAAACACAACACTGGCGACCTGCGTCTCCTTCCACTTGTTTTGGAAGCACAACGTGGCATCCCTGCCGTCTGGACACTGCATCACGCACAGTCTTCGAAGCTCTCGTGCATATTAATGAGTTGCGCCGCATACACAATAGAGAGCGCTGATTGGCTTGAACAAAGGCTATCTCATGAATTAATGCCAGACACTCAGAGACGTCAGTGTGTTCTGGCCGGGGCAGGCGTCCACTCTGCACGCTGGAGTACATGCATAGATCTCATCGGCGTGACGCAGCCTCAAAAATTCGTTTCAAAACGGAAGAACGCTCGAAATAGCGCAAAAACAACCAATTTTCAATGTTTAGTCAATTATATGTGTCCTAATAATGTTTATAGCAGCGTGGGACACATATATGACTGTCAACAGCTCAAAAAATGTGTTTTGGTGTTTCGTGGCCCTTTAAAGACATGCGGTATAGGTAAATTGGGTAAGTCCACGATTATTTTTATTATTTTTGCATATTTTCATTATTTCGTTAATCCACGAGTGTGAAAGAGCATATATTTAAGAGTTTGTTTTTTTTCCTCAGTGTTAAACTTTTAACTCAACATGTAGTGTATTTCCCACTAGTGATGGGAAGTTCACTTTTTTTACTCAAACCGGTTCTTTTGGACAAACAGTGATCAAACCAGTGTGTTTTACTTAAACTTGAAGCATGTCTTGAATGTATGGAAATTATTTCTGAAAAGATTAATGAACATTTAATAAATTTAAACTATTTTTCAACATAGTTGATCACTGTTATCTGTCACACACACCTATTGATAATAGAGGGAAAAAGGTAATATATTAACACTTTGAAGGGTTACACACACTCCAGTTCGTTGTAAGAATAAACTCTTACAGTGTTAAAATGAACTCTGTGAGTAATGTACAAATTCCACACTTTAGAAAGTGTTATTTTAACTCTGGAATGGAGGGAGTCATATGTACGCCCAAGGAGTCTTAAATTAAACTCAAATTGAGTTAAATGTACACTGATTTTTTTGCTGTGTCGCTGGGAAACACACATACTTCCATTCACACACATACATACACTACAGACAGTTTAGCCTACCCAATCCAACACAAATCGATTAAGTTATAATTGTTTAAATTAAAAACAATTGTTTTAACAAATTTCAGAGGTTTGAAGATAAAACAATTAAGTTGTCCACCAAAAAAATCAAGAATTGTGTTGTTTCAACTCATTTCAAATAAGTAGCTTGATCAAGCAGCAGCGATCTTTTTTTTTTGAGTGCACCCCACTGTTCATGTAGATATTTAGGTTGATCCTGCATGCCTGTTTGAACACAGAGACTTTGATTTCATGCTTTGAAGGAGCCTTTGGAGGACATTGTCTCTGGAGGTCAGAGATGTGGACTCTAGGGAGAGGATCTGGCGACCTCTAACCTCATACATCACTCAGTGATTGGCATGAGAAGCTGAAGAGTGACAGAGCAGAGCGTCAGAGATGGGACAGGGCATATGGGACCCACTGTTTTAAAAACATATTGTTTATATGTGAGTAGTTCAGTTGGGGGGGAGACAATGTGGCTCAGTGGTTAGTACTGTTGCCTCACAGCAAGTAGTTCACTGGTTTGAGTCCTGGCTGGTACAGTTGGCGTTTCTGTGTGGAGTTTGAGTGTTCTCCCCGTGTTGGCGTGAGTAAAGCCGAAGGACAATTAATGAATAGTTTAGTTGATTTTAGACACATTGGCAAAAGCATCTATCTATCTATCTATCTATCTATCTATCTATCTATCTATCTAT
>CAIGQQ010040203.1:1086517-1098116 GCA_903798035.1 Danio albolineatus | reverse complement strand
GGGGTTCACAACCCAATGTTAATCCAGGATCACTGGACAACATCAGTGACAACATCATGACAACATAATTAACAACATCATGACGTGCTTGAATACACACCCAGCTCTTAATGCATTGCATCGTCTTAAAAGTAAATTAATTTGTTTATGTTAAGTTAATTTGGTTTACTTTTTTCATCCTTGACGTTAAATTCCCTCGTTCGTTTTTAGGAAAACCAAGTCTGTAGTTTTCTATGTGTCATTATTTATGTCATTCATTCATTAATTTTCTTTTCGGCTTAGTCCTTTTATCAATCCAGGGTCACCACAGCAGAATGAACCGCCAGCTTATCCAGCATTTGTTTTACGCAACCCATCTCTGGGAAACATCCATACATTCTCATTCATACACTCATACACTACGGACAATTTAGCCTACCCAACATAGCTTACCCAATTCACCTGTACGGCATATCTTTGGACACGGGGAGAACATGCAAACTCCACACAGAAATTCCAACTGACCCAGCCGAGGCTCGAACCAGCAACCTTCTTGCTGTGAGGCGACAGCACTAACTACTGCGCCACCATGTCGCCCCATTATTTAAGTGTTTCTTTTTATTAGTTTTACAAAATATAGACCAAAATATTTCAATTAATTCACTATTCTTGTCAAATTGGTGATTTTACAGTGTGTATTTGTTGATATGCAGTGAAATGCATTTTAAAAGTAACTTTCCCTCCCTGGTCTGAAAGCATATATTAATATAAAGCACTCGAAAGCATTTGTTTGGATGTGTTTCCACAGATGTGAATGTGATTCTTTCATGACTTTCTTTTGTCATTCAAAACAACCAGATCTAGACAAAAAAGGGAGTGTGAATTAACAAAAGAATATTTTAATCTGAAGTTGCAATCAAGGAATTCCTCTGGACTTCAAGTTGTCGCGTTATTAAACACACACATATTGGCATTAGCATATCTACAGTCAAGTGCGAACAAGGAAGGAAGGTAAAGGAAGAAAATGATTAGCATTCTAAGGATAAATAGCCAGGGACAAGGACTGTTAAGTGTGAAATTAACATGTAAACAGTTGGGAACCCCCTCCCCTCATAAAACACACACACTCCCCTGTTTCATTCAGAGCCCGGCATTCTTGATAAATATACATAAAGCTTCGCACAAAGGGCTTGTTGTTCTGGTAATGGGCGAGCTCTTAATGGAGATATATTTCCAGGATTATATCAGCATTCATTTGCAAATGTTTTGAGTTTTAATACTCTGGTCCTGTCTATGAATAAGAGCATCCTTTCAATGCTTCGGACACCTGGTGCAGCGGGATTCGAGATGTGTGGGGGCTCAGTACTGACCCGTTTCCTTTGCCAGCACAGCCTTTTCCCACACTTTCTTTCAGCCGTGGAAAAAGAAGCTGCTACGCTGCACACTTGTTACACTATTCTCCTTCGACAAAGAGAAAAGTTCCTTGCAAAGTCAAAACATAAAAGACAACAGAAAAGAATTTCCTTATCGCTCCTGCTTTAGGTTTACTCGGGTCGGGTTTAGAATTTCAGAAGGGAAAGTCGAGTATGTGTAAAAGGCAGAGATAGAGAGACGCTTTGCGCTCAATACTGTAAGAGAGAGGAGAGGGGCTTTGCCTTGCTCATTTGTAAAGACCCTTTTGTGAATTTATTTCACACTGAAGGCATCCGTATTCCTCCCACCTCCACTCTACACACAATCCTGCACATTTATCCAACACAGTTTTGCATATATGTCTAAATTTGATATATAATAGGTTAATACAGTGGTTCTCAAGCTTTTTTCTCCAAGTACCACCTCAGAAAAAAATAGTCTCTCCAAGTACCACCATAATAACCGGTATTGAAGTACAGTAGCATAGTAGGCCTAATTAAGCAGCTACAGTTCAAAAACGAAGCAGATTAATTCTTCTAATTAAGAATATTTATCATTGTCAGCCACTTAAATAAAAGGTTTAGCCTATTAAAATCAATGTACTGATCACATTGGTGCTATCGTACGCGTCAAAGGTTTAATAGTGTGTTCATATTTTTTCTTTATTTATTCAGCAATTCCTCCACGTACCACTAGAAGGAAGCTTGTGTACCACTAGCGATACATGTAGCACAGTTTGAGAACCACTGGGTTAATATATTGTAGTGTTTTGTCAGGAATAGTGATAGATGTACATACTGTAAACACTGACTTGTTTGATTTGCACTAATTTATTCAGCTTAGTCCTTCAGCTTAGTCTCTGATTATCAGGGGTTGCGACAGTGGAATGAACCACCAACTATTCCATTTAAGCAGCGGATGCTCTTCCGGCCGCAAACCAGTACTGGGAAACATCCATACATCATTCACACACACTCATGCACTATAGCCAATTTAGTTAATCCAATCCACCTATAGCGCATGTCTTTGGACTGTGGGGGAAGCCAGAGCACCTGGAGGAAACCCACACGAATGGGGGTGAACATGCAAGCTCCACACAGAAATGCCAACTGGCCCAGCTAGGACTCGAATCAGAGACCTTCTTGCTGTGAGGCGAAATAAAATAATTTAGGCCCAATACCAATTCTACCCCTTAGCCCTTTCTCTTGCCCCAACCCTTCCTTTTGCACGTTTACGTGAAGGGGTAAGGGTGTCCCAATTCTATTTAGCTTGAAGGCGTACAGCTAAGGGGAAGGGCTAGATACCCCTTCAAACAAAGATTTTTCCAGGACCGCACTCGAAACAATGGGGTAAGAAAATTACCCAGAATACACCATCTATAATAGCAGCGTGGCTGCACACGGAAGTCAGGAGATGCACAAATTAGTATTTTTTGTCATTATTATGCATATTTACAACAAACAAACTTATGTATTAATACATTCATCACTGCGCTAGGGTTTTACCGCATGCTTTAAAAAAAATACAAATAAAATAAAACCTGCCAAATTCCACTTTCAATAATCCATAATAATAAGTCCTGTATAGGAATCCTACAACATTCTGTAACTCAATGACACTCACACAAAGAGATCAGCTTTTAAATGAATGAGTTCTGTGGAATCCTATACGATGAAATATTTGTGCAAACCTTGTTTACCGGTTTACTTTTTACTTTTACAAAATTTCAACCATACTTATATTATTTTAAAACCATTGACTTTCACAGAATTTGTCATTTCTACTATAGAAGTCAATGGTTACAGGTGTTCAGATTTCTTCAAAATATCTTTGTGTTTGGAACCACCTGAAGGTGAGTAAATAATGAGTAGATTTTCATTTATGGGTGAACTATCCCTTTAAATGAATATCCTAAAGATATTAGGTGACCACACTCTTATGTCAATGAAATTATATATATACACACAAACACACATACACTTACCGGCCACTTTATTAGGTACACTTTATTAGTTAGACCCACTTTTGCCCTCAGAACTGCCTTAAACTTTCATGGCATAGATTCAACAAGATAATGGATATATTCCTCAGAGATTTTGAACCATATTGATATGATAGAATCATGCAGTTGCTGCAGATTTGTTGGCTGCACATCCTAGATGTAAATCACCTGTTCCACCCAATCTATTGGACTGAGATCTGGTAACTGTGGAGGCCATTTGAGTACAGTGAACTCATTGTCATGTTCAAGAAACCAGTCTGAGATGATTTGCGCTGTATGAAATGGTGCATTATCCTGCTGGAAGTAGCCATCAGAAGATGGGTACACTGCGATCCTAAAGGGATGGACATGGTCAGCAGCAATGCTCAGGTAGGCTGTGGCATTGACACAATGCTCAATTGGTACTAATGGGCCCAAAGTGGGCCAAGAAAATATCCCCCACACCACATTACCAGCACCACCAGCCTGAACTGTTGATACAAGGCCGGATGGATTCATACTTTTACGGTGTTGACGCCAAATTCTGACCCTACCACCCGAATGTCGCTGCAGAAATTGAGACTCATCAGACAAAGCATTGGTTTTACAATCTTCTATTGTCCAAATTTGGTGAGCCTGTGTGAATTGTAGCCTCAGTTTCCTGTTCTTAGCTGACAGGAGTGGCACCCGGTGTGGTCTTCTGCTGCTGTAGCCCATCTGCCTCAAGGTTGGATGTGTTGTGCGTTCAGAGATGCTCTTCTGCATACCTCAGTTGTATCGAGTGGTTATTTGAGTTACTGTTATCTTTCTATCAGCTCAAACCAGTCTGGCCATTCTCCTCTCACCTCTGGCATCAACAAGGCATTTGCACCCACAGAACTGTTGCTCGCAGAACTGTTGAGCAGTATGACAGGTGTAAGATCATGTACACTGTGTAATATTAATATACATTTTATCACATGATCAGACATGGTTTTGTTACATAACACATGCTGTTTTTAAGCATATTTACTTGCAAGGATTACTTTTCCAAGTACTGGGTTGCAGCTGGAAGGGCATCCGCTGCATAAAACATGCCAGAGTAGTTGGCAGTTCATTCCGCTGTGGTGACCCCTGATAAACAAGGGACCAAACCGAAGGAAAATGAATGAATGCTAGGATTACATAATTAAAACAATATTATGAAAGATGAATAGTTATGCTGTTACATATTAACAGCACTGCTGACCAATGAATATTTTATATACGTTTATAATGACAGAGCAAATCCTGAGCATATTGACAGGTACTCTGAGATTTGATTGGGCTTGTCTTGTTTAATATTTGCTTAAATGATCAGCGCGATGATATGTGGACCTGACAAACAAGCGTGCAAAAGCACACACAGGGCTGTTTACATAAATCTCTCATTTCATGCAGCGAGAAACTGTCAATTTCTGAGCCGGAGAGTGTGTTAGCCATTAATCACCAGCTCTAACGCTTGCGGGGTCGAGAGCATTCAGCCTAAAGCCGATTATTGCTCATAAATAAGTACAGCAGCTCGAGGCACTCGCGGAGAAGACTATTAGCATATGACAGGGCCAATCGACGGAGCAGTTATCATATTACATTGGGTCAACCCCCCCTCACATTTCATGTTAATATGCCTGTAGGGATGTTTATTATGGAACTGTGTCCAATAGACTGCCCACAAGGGACAAGAATCATTAAATATGGCAAAACAGTTATCACTGGGAAAAATGTAGAAGTCGAAAACCCACACACACACACACACAGCAGTGATTTCACTTAGATGTGGTTAGGCATGTACAGTTGAAGTCAAAATGATTAGCCCTCCTTTATTCTTCGTCAAATATTTCCCAAATGATGTTTAACAGAGCAAAAAAAATTTCACAGTATTTCCCATAATCTTTTTTCTTCTGGAGAAAGTCTTATTTGTTTTATTTCGGCTAGAATAAAAGCAGTTTTACATTTTTTAAAACCATTTTAAGCTCAATTATTATCTTCTTAACAGAAAAAAATATGCATGGGGCTAATAATTCAGGAAAGCTAATAATTCTGACTTCAACTGTAGACGCAGATGACAGTCGGATGGGGTCAAAAGGGAGCGACCTGTGTGCTATTGCTTTTCTAGTGGGCTGTTCAGACACGGAGAGTGAGATTTTAATTTACAGACGCCCTTCTGCTGCTCACTTCGCTGTGCACACGCGACAATTAGCAGCAAGCCAATGCCGTCTAAGTCCCTCAAACCCAACCAAGCCCGTCTAACTCTCCTTGCCCTAGCGAGGCATGGCTGCTTCTGTCAGGACGGTCAGTGGATTGAGCTCACTTTATCCTATATTAGAGAACTTTTGGTTATGAGCGTTCACACTAGTTCGTGCAGCACAAAAATGGAACATGGGATAAACGCCTTTCACGCTTTGCGCTGCTCTTATACGGTTCGGTTCGATAGCATGTCCACCAATTAAATTGCTTTCCATATGACTGCCGTTAGTAACAGCCGAGAAAAACATCAGCTCGACATAAACACCATAGAGATTTTTCTGTGAAAGCAAAGTTTCCTCACAGGGATGGTTCACTCAAAAATGAACATTTACTCACTGTCTACTTAGCCTCAAGTGCTCCCTAAACTTGGTTACTTTATTCTGTTGAACACAAAACAAGATATATTTCGAAGAACGCCGAAAACTTGGCTTGAGTTGTTTTTCCTGTTAATGATTTTTGTAAATTACACAGTATTTAACTGTAATATGAACCGTATGTTACTGTAGGACAGGTATGCAGTGTGTTACTGTATTTTAAAGTTGCATTGTAACAAAATGACTGTATATTTTACAGTAAAGATTTACAATACTGTAAATACATAAACAGTATCATAAATGGTGCTGTAAATGTAAATACAGTATTTTTGCTGTAATTGAGTTACAGTAAGTTACTGGTGAAACTGAACTGTAATGAACTGAATTTTACTGTCAGACAGGCATGAAGCATGTTACTGTGTTTTAAAGTTGCATTGTAAAAATGACTAGATATTTTATGGTAGAGATATGCAATACTGTAAATACACATACAGCAAGATAAATGGTCCTGTAAATGTAAATAAAGTATTTTTTGCTGTAATTAATTTACAGTAAGTTACTGGCGAACTGAGCTGTAATATGAACTGAATTTTACTGTAGGACAGATATGCGGCATTTTACTATATTTTAAATTTGTATTGTAAAAATGACTGTATATTTTACAGTAAAGATATACAATACTGTAAATACATATAACACAAGCTAAATGGTGCTGTAAATGTAAATACAATATTTTTGCTGTAACTGATTTACAGTAAGTTGCTAGCGAGCTGAACTATATTATGAACTGAATTTTACTGTAAGACAGTTATGTAGTATGTTACTGTAGTTTAAAGTTACATTGTAAAAATGACTGGATATTTTACAGTAAAGATTTACAATACTGTAAATATATAAACAGTATCATAAGTGGTGTTGTAAATGTAAATACAGTGTTTGTGCTGTAATTGATTTACAGTAAGTTACTGGCAAAACTGAACTGTAATATGAATTGAATTTTGATGTCAGACAGGCATGCAGCATGTTACTGTATTTTAAAGTTGCACTGTAAAAATGACTGGATATTTTACGGTAGAGCTATACAATACTGTAAATACATATACAGCAAGATAAATGGTCCTGTAAATGTAAATAAAGTATTTTTGCTGTAATTGAGTTACAGTAAGTTACTGGCAAACTGAGCTGTAAAATGAACTGAATTTGAATGCATAAAAGGTATGCAGTAAGTTACTGTATTTTAAAGATGCATTGTAAAAATGACTGTATATTGTACAGTAAAGATATACAATACTGTAAATACATACAGTATAACACAAGAAAAATGGTCCTGTAAATGTAAATAAAGTATTTTTGCTGTGATTGAGTTACAGTAAGTTACTGGCAAACTGAACTGTAATATGGACTGAATTTTACTGTAGGACAGATATGCAGTATTTTACTGTATTTTAAAGTTGTTTTGTAAAAATGACTGGATATTTTACAGTAAAGATATACAATACTGTAAATACATATAACACAAGATAAATGGTGCTGTAAATGTAGATACAATATTTTTGCAGTAACAGATTTACAGTAAGTTACTGAGGAGTTGAACTATAACATGAACTAAATTTTACTGTAAGACAGATATGTAGTATGTTACTGTATTTTAAAGTTAAGTTGTTAAAAATGACTGGATATTTTACAGTAAAGACATACAATGCTGTAAATACATATAACACAAGCTAAATGGTGCTGTAAATGTAAATACAATATTTTTGCTGTAATTGATTCACAGTAAGTTACTGGCGAGCTGAACTATAACTTGAACTGAATTCTACTGTAAGACAGTTATGTAGTATGTTACTGCAGTTTAAAGTTGCATTGTAAAAATGACTGGATATTTTACGGAAGATATATACAATACTGTAAATACATATAATACAAGATAAATGGTGCTGTAAATGTAAATACAATATTTTTGCTGTAATTGAGGTACAGTGAGTTACTGGCGAACTGAGCTGTAAAATGAACTGAATTTTAATGCAAAAAAGGCATGCAGTATGTTACTGTATTTTAAAGATGCATTGTAAAAATGACTGTACACTTTACAGTAAAGATTTACAATACTGTAAATACATATAACACAAGATAAAAAGTGCTGTAAATGTAAGTACAGTATTTTTGCTTTAATTGAGTTACAGTAAGTTACTGGCGAACTGAACTCTAATGAGCTGAATTTTACTGTAGGACAGTAATGCAGTAAATTACTGTATTTTAAAGATGCATTGTAAAAATGACTGTATATTTTACAGTAACTATATGCAATGCTGTAAATAAATATACAGCAAGGTAAATGGTGCTGTAAATGTAAATACAATATTTTTGCTGTAATTCAGTTACAGTAAGTTACTGGCGAACTGAACTCTAACCTGAACTGAATTTTACTGTAGGACATTTATGCAGTATGGTACTGTATTTTAAAGTTACATTGTAAAAAAATGACTGTATATTTTACAGTAAAGATTTACAATACTGTAAATACATATACAGCAATATAAATGGTGCTGTAAATGTAAATACAGTATTTTTGCAGTAATTGAGTTACAGTAAATTACTGTAGATTCTACAGGAAATTGTTAACAGTGTAATGATGTTACAGGTTTTCAGCTTTATTATAAATATCTTTTTGTGTTCAACAGACAACAGAAACACATAATGATTCATAACCACTTGGTGGTGAGTAAATAGTACATTTTCATTTTTGAGTGAACTATCCCTTTAAAACTGGAGTTCTGTTCTATTCAGAGCGAAAAAGCAAAGAAAAAGGAACTGCTAGTACTTAGAAGGTAGATGTAAGGTGTAATTTACATTGGGTGGGTGCAGGGGGAGCCCACCTAACGCAAATTAAAACTTCACACACGTAACCTCTAACTGTCTGTGATTTTATACCACCAATTAAGGCTCTCTTGACAGTTGTGTGAACAGTTTCATTAGAGGAGATAATAATGCAAAGTGAAATGATAAGCAATCATTATTATAAATCCGCAGACATTACAGGCCATGTTAATGAGGTGTAAATGATCTCATTATTTTTTGAAAGAGAAGAGATTAGATGAAAGCAGAATGGACATGATTCTGTCATGTTCAGAAAACTCAATGCTAATTAGGAGCCAATCTTCAGCAGCCAATGAGGCACAACACTTTGGTAAACAATTTCCATTTTGAAGGGAAGGGGTTGGGGGTTCGGGAGGGGGTGTAGTTCAAATACAGCAATAGAAATATAATCTGTCTATTGACGTTGAAATGCTATGTTTAATAGTGATGTAAGGCATTCAAAGGTTGCTGAATCAAAAGCTGAATTTCAATTATTTTTAAATCGGGTAGCTAACAGAACACAGAACAAACAGAATGGGATTATATGTAGGATTTAAATTCGAATTAAGTGATTTTATTCGACGGCTATATGTGTATTTTTAAATGCTAAATGTTTCAGTTTACCCATAAATGTGTTTTAAACGAAGAACATTACATACTTACATTTAAATGACACCATTAACTGCAATATTTAAGCTGATCAGCCCAGGCTTTTCACTCCAGCTGTTACACTGTAAAAAAATGCAGGGCTCCACACAATTCATTCATGTTGTCCCAACATAAATCAAATTATATTAACATAACACACAACAAATTTAAGTGGACTGAACATAAAACAATTACATCCCCCCCCAAAAAAATCGCTAGCATTGTGTTGTTTAAGTTCATTTTAAAAAAAGCAGCAATTTTCATTTTTCTTTGAGTGTATTAAGCATTTTTCTCCTTTTTTATACAAGTGGGTGCCAGTATATATATTACAGTTTTTCTCCATTGGTTTGGCTCATTTCTTGAAACAGAAATGACATTCTCAAAACAACATGGACAAACCTCCAAACCACTTGGCAATTGTTCATAACAGAATTGAATTTCTCCTTCATTTCATCAAATTGCAAATGTCTAAGTACATCTTTGCAAATGATTAAGTACAGGCAGCCGACATTTAGCACAATTTCCAAGTGAAAAGATCTTGTTGATCTAAACTGATTGTTAATTCTCAGTCTAATGGTTGTTCTCTCCAAAATGTGACAGTGTCATTTTATTGTATATGTCATTACATGCACAATAGTCTGTTCAATTGTCAAAATTAGTCAAGACCACAATACCATGAATACCATACAGTAGGTGAATCCTTGGAACATTTGATTACAATTTATAACAGCAATTGACAGCCAAGGGACGAAGATGTGGCACAGAAGCTCCTCATCTTTGTGGACCTCTTTGATTTTGTTTTGATCCCTGAAAATGAGAGAGGTCTCGTGGCGCTTCACCTACCACAATATGTGAAGAACAGCGAAGAGCTGTTATCAAACTCCAGCTTTATTTATAGCATTCTAGTTTTTTGTTTGTGCGTTTATATCACGGTTTATTATGCTGTATACAGTTTCTTTTCACTCTGATATTTGGAAGTTACTTTGTGTTTGGTTGATCATTACAGTAGAAAAAGGAGTTACCATTTCCTTGGCAGTATGAGTGCAATGTGTGACGTCAAACCTTGGAGGCGACTCTTGTAATCCTGTTTCTTTTTTTCAGTTTTATACACAATTGTATTCTGTTAGCTAGACAAAAACAGTACAGTAACCATTGTCAATGAAGGACTGGGCTAAGCCTGTAAGGTGGACATGAGGGATATTTTAGTGGTCCTTTGCCATAGTGACAAAACATCTAAACATTTTGACTTGCAGTGCTTACGCAATGCCAAAGGGACAAAGCATTTTGGGGGCACTGACTGTTTAAATGAGAAGGAAATTTAGTTTTGACACATGAGTGAACTGTTTTGGGAAAGGTATGAGCTGTTGCAGGTAAACCATGGTGTTGTGCCGAACCATCCACATTATTCTGGCAAAAGCACCATACGTGTTGAGAATGTCCGCATTGCTTCAAGAAATGAGCCAAAGCAATTAAGAAGGATATTTGCCATTTGTGTGGCCCTGACTTTTTATATGGGACAGGAATATAGTTTTGATGCATGAGTGAACTGTTTTTGGAGAGATGTGAAATTTTGCAAGTGAGCTATAGTGTTGTGCTAAACTGTAACACTGTTTTGCCAAATGATCTTAGAATTTTGAGAATGTAATTTCTGTTTGAAGAAATGAGCCAAACCAATGGAGAAAAACTGTAAATAGTCTCAGTATTTAGTTATATATTTATTTATATATACCATGATCATAATGGGAGTATTTCAGAAAGCAGGGTATGTGACATAAATAGACAGACATACAGGCAGACAGACGGACGGACGGACGGATAGAAAGATAGATACATAGACAGATAGACAGACAGACAGACAGACAGACAGACAGATAGATAGATAGATAGATAGATAGATAGATAGATAGATAGATAGATACACAGACGACGGACGGACGGATGGACAGACGGATAGATATAGATACATAGACAGACAGACAGACAGACAGACAGACAGAGAGACAGATAGATAGATAGATAGATAGATAGATAGATAGATAGATAGATAGATAGATAGATAGATAGATAGATAGATAGATAGATAGATACACAGACGAACGGACGGACGGACGGACGGACGGACGGACGGACGGACGGACGGACG
>CAIGQQ010040203.1:1051517-1079689 GCA_903798035.1 Danio albolineatus | reverse complement strand
ATTATATTATATTATATTATATTATATTATATTATATTATATTATATCATTTAGATGATGATATCTGTCATGGTTTGCTGCTTATTGATTGGAATTCGGTAAAACATGGAAAAAAACAACATTATTAAAAGCTTACCTTTGTGGGTCAGGTTCAGGTACGGATAAATATTCACTTAAAAATGAGAAACATATTGTGTACATCCAGCTGTTCAATTTATAAACACTTGGGAGTCTATGGAATGTAAATCCTTTGTTAATAGAGGTAACACACAATATCATACAACCCAACCATACCTGCCAACACTTTTCCGGGGAGTCTCCCGTATCTAACATCTCCCGCCAACCTTTCGTTTTGTTATTTCTCCATGAAAACTTTCATAAATCGCGCCTCCCCCTTCCCCATCACCCATCTTGTTGGTACAGTCTCCAACACACGCCATCAACCATCCAAACCCTCCACCCCCCACCACTGGTCATCAACTCTGGTACACTTTCCCATCGCCATCTCGCAGCCACTGTAAATCCGGGCCATGGTACAGTTACTAACACCACAAGCAAACCCCCAACCCCTCCCCTGGTTCTCAACCCCCCCAAGAGTCTCCCTGAATTTCAGACACAAATATTGGCTGGTACGATATGAATCAAACCAGCTCTAATGCTGTGTTCACACCAGATGCGGCGAGCGCGGAGAAATCGCGCTATTCAAGCATAAATAGACACGTGAACATTTGAGTTTAAACGATTTATTCGCGCGTACAAATCTGCTTCATTCGCACGTCAAATTTATTTTGCGCGGATTAGCATGATGGGCAGGGCTTCTGTCTATGGTCTGGGGGACTCTAGCTTTATTGCTAAATGACTAACATGAATTTTACAGAGAAAATAACGGTGTTTATGTGCTTTATGAAAACTGAAAAACATCGTTGATTCGTTTGGAGCCGTATCTGAGTCCACTAGATTCTTTCAGAGGTGCACCGAGCTCTATGAGTTCATAAACTCCTCCAGAAACATCTGGTGTGAACGCAGCATGACAATCCAACCTGCTCTTTAAGATCTCAAAACTCAGAGCTTCATGTAGTACCCAGAAAAGCAAAGTCCACTAAAGGAGGCAGAGACTTCTCATTTATGGCTCCTAAACTCTGATATAGCCAACCCAGGCTCATTCTGAAAATGTACCTCTATATACATTTCTGGAGAACGTCAAATACG
Organism: Danio albolineatus; assembly: GCA_903798035.1. NCBI lineage: Eukaryota > Metazoa > Chordata > Actinopteri > Cypriniformes > Danionidae > Danio > Danio albolineatus. The sequence continues at coordinate 1,078,480 of CAIGQQ010040203.1, read as the reverse complement.
TTCCAGGAGCTACGTTTTTTTTGCAGTTTTTGGTTTACGCGAATCCACAAGAGGCGCTGTGTACACTTTTTCAGATCTCAAACTTATCTCGCGAGTGCTATTCCCGCCTGCTGTTCTCTCGTAAATCCACAAGAGGCCGCTGTCGACTGACTGTTAGACTGACCGAATGACTGACTGACCGATCGACTGACCCACCCTCCCCCTCCCACCAATAGTATTATAAAAAGCACTGATTGACCCGCCCACCCACTTCCCTAAACCCAGCCGTTTTTACCATATTCTCACCCTGTTATTTATTTATTTTTTGGCTTCTGTTTTTGTCTTACCCACTTTCTGGAACCATTTGTCACCAGACTTGAACCCTGTCGCCATGGCCACCTCCTCTCTGCGTCTCAAGTCCACTGACGTACATGGTAAGCTAACTGGACAAACTGGTAACAGCAGGAAAGTCGTCCATACGGAGGTAAGCGGTAAGCTGGTAAGCGTGAAAAGGAACAGCGTCCACTAAATGAAGCAGATTCTTCTCATTTATGGCTCCTAAACTCTGATATAGCCAACCCAGGCACACTCTGAAAATGTACCTCTATAGACATTTCTGGAGAATGTCAAATACGTCCCAGGAGCTACGTTTTTTTGCAGTTTTTTTTGGTTTTTGCGAATCCACGAGAGGTCCCTGTGTATGCTTTTTCAGATCTAAAATTTCTCTCGCGAGTGCCATTCATGCCTGCTGTTCTCTCGTAAATCCACTAGAGGCCACTGTCGACTGACTGTTTGACTTACTGAATGACCGACTGACTGACTGATCGACTGACCCACCCTCCCCCTTCCCTAAACCCAACCAATAGTAATCTAAAAAGCACTGATTGACCCGCCCACCCACTTCCCTAAACCCAACCGACAAATTTAAAAAGCAATTCAGCTTAAGAAAAGCCCTCGTCTGATTTTTACCACATTCTCACCCTGTTATTTACTTTATTTTTTGGCTTCTGTTTTTTTCTTACCCACTTTCTGGAACCATTTGTCACCAAACTTGAACCCTGTCGCCATGGCCACCTCCTCTCTGCGTCTCAAGTCCACCGACGTACATGGTGAGCTAACTGGACCAACTGGTAACAGCAGGAAAGTCGTCCATACGGAGGTAAGCGGTCAGCTGGTAAGCGTGAAAAGGAACCGCATCCACTAAATGAAGCAGAGTCTTCTCATTTATGGCTCCTAAACTCTGATATAGCCAACCCAGACTCGTTCTGAAAATGTACCTCAATATACATTTCTGGAGACCGTCAAATACGTCCCGGGAGCTACGTTTTTTTGCAGTTTTTGGTTTTCGTGAATCCACAAGAGGCCCCTGTGTATGCTTTTTCAGGTCTCAAATTTCTCTCGCGAGTGCCATTCGCGCCTGCTGTTCTCTCGTAAATCCACTAGAGGCCACTGTCGACTGACTGTTTAACTGACCAAATGACTGACTGACTGACTGACTGATCGACTGACCCACTCCCCCTTCCCTAAACCCAACCAATAGTAATCTAAAAAGCACTGATTGACCTGCCCAGCTACTTCCCTGAACCCAACCGACAAATTTAAAAAGCAATTCAGCTTAAGAAAAGCCCTCGTCTGATTTTTACCACGTTTTTAACACATTCTCACCCTGTTATTTATTTATTTTTTGGCTTCTGTTTTTGCCTTACCCACTTTCTGGAACCATTCTTCACCAGACTTGAACCATGTCATGGCCACCTCCTCCCTGCGTCTCAAGTCCACCGACGTACATGGTGAGCTAACTGGACAAACTGGTAACAGCAGGAAAGTCGTCCATACGGAAGTAAGCGGTCAGCTGGTAAGCGTGAAAAGGAACAGCGTCCACTAAATGAAGCAGAGTCTTCTCATTTATGGCTCCTAAAACTTTGATATAGCCAACCCAGGCTCATTCTGAAAATGTACCTCTATATACATTTCTGGAGACCTTCAAATACATCCCGGGAGTTAAGTTTTTTTGCAGTTATTGGTTTCACAAATCCACGAGGCTGCTGTGTATGCTTTTTAAGATCTCAAATTTCTCTCGCGAGTGCCATTCACGCCTGCTGTTCTCTCGTAAATCCACTAGAGGCCACTGTCGACTGACTGTTTGACTGACCGAATGACTGACTGACTGACCGATCGACTGACCCACCCTCCCCCTCCCACCAATAGTATTATAAAAAGCCCTGACTGACCCGCCCACCCACTTCCCTAAACCCAGCCGACAAATTTAAAAAGCAATTCAGATTAAGAAAAGCCCTCGTCTGATTTTTACCACGTTTTTACCACATTCTCACCCTGTTATTTATTTATTTTTTGGCTTCTGTTTTTGTCTTACCCACTTTCTGGAACCATTATTCACCAGACTTTAACCCCGTCGTCATGGTCATCTCCTCTCTGCGTCTCAAGTCCACCAACGTACATGGTGAGCTAACTGGACAAACTGGTAACAGCAGGAAAGTCGTCCATATGGAGGTAAGCGGTCAGCTGGTAAGCGTGAAAAGGAACAGCATCATACCGCCTCATAGTTTTCATTTAAAAAATGAAATTCAGCTTTACGTACTTCAGGCTACATAATTCACAAACTCCAGATACGTACATAGGGCTACGTTTTTTAGAATTCGCCTATGTTGGAAATTGCTTTCCTGATCATGTCTGAGGCTCAGACACTCTCTCAGTTCAAAACAAGATTAAAGACCTATCTTTATAGAAAAGCATACACACAACGGTAGGATGCGTGAGTGTGCTTTATGCAGGTGAGTGGGCTTGACAAGCCTTCTGTAGAACACACTCTTCCTATCTTAATACACCAGGTACATTGTTAGAATGTTTGTTTCATTTTTATTTACAGCACTTCATTTTCACATAATGATAGTCTTAAATTATCTCTTGTTCAAATCATTATGAACAGCAGCTACTCTATTTTTTTGTTCTCTTTTCCACCTGGGGACGCCCATCCTGGAGCCTCTAGAGATCGTGCAGCGCCACTTGATGAGATCCAAGACCTGTGAAGACATGATGCCAACCATCAAAGAATTCAAGAACAACACATACACTTCATTGAACATGTACAAATACAGTAGACATCACCTATATACTATATAACTGCAGGTTAACCATAGTGGTTGGCCATTGTGTATGAGCGTGTGTCTTGTCTTCAGATCTCCCTAAGAAAGGAGATTTTATCAGTGGTCAACAGATGAAGACCGCTTTTCGGATTTGGTGAGAAATCTGATCAAACTTGAAGATGAAATGGCACTGGGAAAGTTGTCATACATACAATTTAGTAGTAATAAAATACAAATAAACAAAGACAAAAACAAACAAACAATCAATGTCAATTTCGTAGGACAACTCACCATGTGAGTGTCATTGTTTTGCTTAAGATTCATCTTAATGCATGTTTATTTGATAATGACATAATATCATTTTTATTTTTTTCTGCAATACTTAGTTACTTTATAAAAACAGTCTTTGACCATGGCCCAATCCCAATTCTACCCCTTAGCCCTTCCCCTTACCCCTACCCCTCGTTTTGCGCGTTCACGTCAAGGGTTGTGGTGTCCCAATTCTCTTTAGCTTGAAGGCGTAGGGCTAAGGGCAAGGGGTATACACCCCTTCGAACAAAGATTTTTCAGGACCACACTTAAAACGGAGGGGTAAGAAAATTTCCCAGAATGCACCTGCCACAGCTGAACCCGGAAGTAAGGAGATCCACAATTTTGTATTTTTTGTCATTATTACGAATTTTTATGACAAACATATGTTTTACTATATTCATAACCCCGTTCGTGTTTTACCGTCATGCTTTTTAAAAAAACGCTAAAAAAAACGCTAAATTTCGCGATCTACAGTATAATCCTTAACCATAAGTAGGGCCACACGGAATCTGCGCGCGCAGAATTCCGCAGATTTCCGCAGATTTTCAGGCCATCATTGATTCTGTTTATTTACTGGTGTAAATGTGTGTAAATTTATATTTATTCAGTTTTTAAATTAATTTCAGTAGTAATATTGACTAATATGAAAATATTCATCTGATTTATTTACAATACAGTTCGAGAAGTAATATTTTCTGTCTTTTAGTAGAGATTTTATACGAGAGACTTGCTTTGTTTACCAAATAAAGTGGATCTAATTGGATTCGCATTGTAAACATTAAATAAAAGTTAAAAAGGTATTACTTTTTATTTCATATATTAAGCTTTTAGTTATAATGCTCCCAAAATCATTCCGCATAAATCCGCAGATTCTTTACTAAATACTCCGCAGAAATAGCAAAAAATGTCCGCAGATTCCGTCTGGCCCTGACCATAAGTCATGTAGAGCAGTCCCACAACATTCTGACACACGATGACACTCGAATACCCTGTCAGTAATGTCTAGTGTCTGGGAATGAGCTTTTTACAGTGTCTGCTATAATGTTAATGTTGTTTTCGTGTGTTTACATAGATAAATAAGGCCACTGTGTAAATACACAGTACAGTTACGATTTTATTGCCACATAAGACGTTATGATAACATAATATATGCCTTCAGTGATTTCCTGAAGATGAACACCAAAAAATAACACAACTGGAATAACTACAGCAGTCAGGATCGTCTGATCTCATATGAAGCAAGAGATCGTGATGACATATGATGACGTGTGCAGGTGTTGAAGTGCTGTCCCAATTCTTAGGGGTAAGTTTTGAAGCCCTTCCCCTTAACCCTCAGTTGTAAGGGCCAAGGGGAAGGGGTAGGGGTACAAAAATAGAACTGGGATTGGGCCATTGTCTTTGAAACAAGTCTCTGCTAAAAGAGGGTAATAAATACCTTAAAAAATAATACAGAAGCATTAATTTCTGCATAAAAGATTTTTTAGACAAAGTTTCTATGTCATTTACAGCATTGACTTTCCAGCCCTACTAAAAAACAGATGCCTTATTATTTTAAAGTGTAATTTATTGTCACATTTAGTATCACTATACGAATTAGTATGTGTAATCAATAATCAATACATCAATACATGCTGTGAAAGCATGGATAGTGTGTGTTTCGGCATCTGTCCAAATATGCTTGAATGTTGTCCTGCTTGATTTATTTTTTGACAGTCATTGTCCTTGATGGAAAAGGTTATAATGCTCAGCATTAATTAGCAAGCAAAATCGGTTCCCAGAGATTTACACAAATAAGTGAAGTTCCATGATGGCAATCCAAATTATTTAGTATTTCAAGAGTTCACACTTAGCTGATGATTGATAATAAAGCTAGTTTGGCATGCTGTCCCGGGAGAGAGCCCTGAGCTCATAAGATCCTCGAGCCCGGGGCTCCCTCCCGTTTGCAGCGCGAGGGGGGAGATTGAGCTCAGGTAGATCTCGAGAACCCCTCGCCCTCCTGCTGCTTATAAATTGCTATGAGGGTATGCTGCTGGTGGAATTTGCGTATGGTGCTGATTTGTTTAAGTCAATTTACTTGAGTCTCATGTTTTGGACTGTGGGAGGAAACCGGAGGACCTGGAGAAAACCCACGCGAGCACGGGGAGAACATGAACTCCATACAGAAATGTCAACTGGCTGGGTAGAGGCCCAAACCAGAGGCATTCTTGCTGTGAGGCAACAGGGCTTGCCACTGGGCCGCCGTGCTGCCCTATAGAGGAAAAGGGAGGAAAGGGGCTGGAAGGGGTGATTCTTCAAGATGAAGATGACTAAGGTAAGATGCTTTGGTTATTGTTGGGAAAAGTTGGTTATTTGGTTAAGTTGGGAATCGTCTGATTGGTGGATTGTGCATTAGCTTGACTCTGGGCCAGCTGTGTCAATCATAAGCATGTGATCCTCTCGAAATTAGTTTATATCTAAACTTCACGTAGTGTGCATACCGAGTGTAAATTTTTGTATTTTTTTCACTTTTTGTTTGTCCTATACCACACTTGAAAAATAAAATCTGAAAGCTGAATAGACCTATTTTTCATTATGATAAAGCATTTTAACACAAAGAAAAAAATAGCAAAGTCAAGTCTATGCAGGCCCTGTAACATAAAATCAGGTTTCAAACAATCAAATGCCTTATAGTAGTCCAGAAAATGGATAAAGCTGCCATTAGAAATAAGATCTGAATAATTCAGCAGATCGAAAATGAAATGTATGTTAGTAAATATGTGGTATAAAACCTGATTGACACAGGCTATATTTTAACCTTTTTACTAAGACTAGGGCAATAACTTTATAATTAGTGTTTAATAAAGATATGTTCTGTTAAAACCACAAATCAGAAATAGTTTGGACTGTACAGAAACACAAATAAAAAGAAACTACTGATTTCTAAATTTACTTTGACTTTTATTTCATTGCAGACAGTAGAACGAACATTGTTTAATGTGTTCCTCATGATTTTTATTTTAGTTTTTCAAAATAAACACATAATCCAATTTTGGTTCATGCAACACATTTAAAAAAAAGTTGTAATAGTAAAGCATTTACTTTGTAATGTTGCCTTTCCTTGACAAAGCACTTAAAAGACATTTAGAGACTGAAGACACTAAGTGATGGAGTGTTTCAGGTGTATCAACCCCTCTATGTACCTCTATGTACTTTTCAGCATTAATGGTGCTATCACAGAAGTGCAAGTTACCTTTCCCAAGGGCACTGACACAACCCTATACCATGCCAGGCCCTGGCTTTTGGATTTGTTGTTGGTAACAGTCTGGATGACCCCCCCCACCCCCCACCCCCACCCCCCTCTGACCACAGTACACATTTACACTGTGTAATGGTCCATCCCAGATGACTTTGAGCCTACAGAAGTTGATGGCACTTCTGGACACTGTTAGCATAGGGCTTTCTTTTGACATAGTACAGTTTTAACTGGCAATTGTTCAGGTAGTTCAGCTATGGCTTGCACATTTGTCCTTCTTTAAATTAATTATCTTTAAATTATGTTATGCACTGTTGAAGGTGAAATACTCAAATGTCTTTCTATATTTCTTTGAGGAACATTGTTTTAAGCATTTCAATAATTTTCTCATGCATTTGTTGGCAAACTGGCGATCCCCAGCCCATCTTTGCTCCTAAAGGACTAGACCTTTCTTTGTTGTAAATAATAGGTTTTATTAGCAAAGTAATGGCGATGTTTTATGAAATTTTAATTATGAAAAGTAAACTTTGTTAACTGATTTCTAAACTGTAATTGTATTATTGGTGACCAATCATTACAACTAAATGTATTGCACTATACGACAAATGTTTTACTAGATCCAAAGAAAGAAAGACAGAAATAAAAAGACAGATTAATAGGTGTTCCGTTTTGCCCAACTTTGATTAAACATAATAAATAAATAACCCTTAATAGTGAACACCTACTGTGTTATTATGGATAAGAATCACTTTATGTTTAAATCTCCAGCATTGTATGCATTATCGAATTGTACTTACATCTGGATGAGAGGTTAGTCATGAATCATTGCCAAAGATGCTTGCAAGGTATAATACAACACAGACCCATTGTGTGCTTGGCAGAGAGCAATGCCAGCCACACATGCACTCCTTTCTAGCACTGCCAGTATTCTGTTGTTGTGTCTAGACCACAGGAAATACATCATTATGGTTGTTTACAGCTAACACGAAGTGTGTGCATAACACAGCTACATTGCAGCGCTTGCATGTGCCTCTACTATTTGAAAATGTGCTGAACGTTTACAGTGACGTTGAAAATTCTGTAATATTACTGTATTTTACATTGTAATATCTATAATATAATTTAAATGTTCAAAAAACCCCAACAGTTTTTTAATAGATGATAAAATCTATCATTAAAGTAACTTATAACGGCATGGATTTATAAAACCGTTGAAATGCAGCAGATCATTTCAATCAGCAGGTCATTCAAGCAAAGAAACCGGAGAATGGAGGAAAGACACAAGAGATGATTGACATACATCCAATCCTTAATATACTCACAACCCGAACAGCCGTTCATCCATCCCTCTATTTGTCTATATGTCCATCGGTCCATTTGTTCACCCTTCCACCCACCTTTCCATGTCTCCTCACAGGTTAATGCACACACTGAAAAAAAAAGGGTTCCTGAGGGGAGAGACATGATTCTCTTGAATGCAGCCGCACACACTTCAGGGGTTTCGCTCTGTGTAACAGATTAGTGACACAGAGATGTCAGAAATACTTGTCTGTCCTGTAAGATCATTCCAAGCTTTCTAGACAGAAATTGCACACTTGGGTTCTCGGGTGTAAATGTTTGCACGTAACATGCTCTCTATTAAATGAGCAGACGTCAGCTTTCTAACAATAACACTGGTATACGCTCTCAGAAATAAAGGTGCGCGAGCTGTCACTGGGGTGGTACCTTTTCAAAAGGTACACATTTGCACTTAAAGGGTCCCTATTGGTAGCTCAAAAGTATATATTAGTACCTGAAAGGAACACTTTTGTACTTTTTAGGTACTGATATGTACCCTTGAGTTATTAATATGGATCCTTTAGAAAGAAAGAAAGAAAGAAAGAAAGAAAGAAAGAAAGAAAGAAAGAAAGAAAGAAAGAAAGAAAGAAAGAAAGAAAGAAAGAAAGAAAGAAAGAAATTGTCCACTAAATATTTGATGGTATCCAGTTGATGGTGACGTCTGTATTGGAACTATTCCCTTAATGATTTGCTGGATTTAAAGGGATAGTTCACCCAAGAATGAGATGTACTCATTATTTACTTACCCTCAAGTAGAACTAAACTTGGGTTTTGTTCCTTCTGTTAAATACAACACATTTATTAAGATACACATAAGATATTTTGAAGAAAGCTGAAAACCTGCAACTTAAGTTCCACAGTAGGAAAAACAATTACTATGAAAGTCAATGGTTGCCGGTTTCAGCATGCCACAAAATATCTTAATTTCTGTTTAACAGAAGAAAGAAACACAAGTAAACGGTAGTAAATGATCGCAGAAGTTTCATTTTTGGGTCAACTATCCTTTTAACTACTTGTTCTGTTTGCTGGTTAAAACAATCTTATGTAGATGACTGTAGTAATGACTGCTAGATTTCTTTAACCAGCAGTTACCCAAGCATCTTTCAAAATTGCCTGTACAAATATATATATATATATATTTTTTTTTTTTTTTTCAGAATCAGAAAGAGCTTTATTGCCAGGTATGTTCACACATACGAGGAATTTGTTTTGGTGACAGAGCTTCTACAGTGCAACAGAATTGCAGAGACAGAACTAAAAACAAAGTGTTAAATGCAAATATACAAATTGACAAGTGTGTGTACAGGTGTATTACTATATACAACGTTATATGTGCAGCTGTTATGTGCAAATTGGCGTGTAAAGTGTGTTGTTAAATAAGTGTTTGTGTGTGTAAAAAGTGCATAGCAAGTTGGTTCCACAAATATTATCATCAAGTGTTCATGAGATGGATTGCCTGTGGGAAGAAACTGTTTCTGTGTCGGGCTGTTCTGGTGCGCAGTGCTCTTTAGCGTCGACCAGAATGTAACAGTTCAAAGAGGCAGTGTGCTGGGTGTGAGGGGTCCAGAGTGATTTTAGCAGCCCTTCTGCTCACTCTGGATAAGTACAGTTCTTGGAGAGTAGGGAGGGTTGTACCAATGATTCGCTCAGCAGTCCGAACTATTCGATGTAGTCTTCGAAGGTCAGATTTGGTAGCTGAGCTAAACCAGTGAGTTATTGATGTGCAGATGACTGATTCAATGATGGAGTACAAATGTGAGTCCAAATTTAGGTACAAATGTGTACCTTTTGAAAAAGTACCACCCCAGTGACAGCTCTCATTCATTTATTTCTGAGAGTGTATAGAGTCAAATGGTATGATAAGCTATGAGACAGTTGTCCAAATAAAGAATGGGCAGTATTACAACTAACATAGAGTCATTCTGAAAACGTAGCCCTACTGTATATACATTTTTGGAGCTACGAATGCTACGGGGTGGTATGGCGCTGTTCCTTTTTGCGCTAGCAGCTGAAAGCTTACCTCCGTTTGGACAGCTTCCCTGCTGTTAACAGTTTGTCCAGTGGCTCGCAGAGTACGTCAGCGAATTTGAGAGGCAGAGAGGAGTTGAATGCGATGACAGAGGTTGAGTTTGGCGAAGAACGGTTCCAGAAAGCAGGTAGAAAATAAATTAAAAAGCCAAAAAATAAAATAAACAAGTAAATAACAGGGTGAGGATGTGGTAAAATCTGAAATTGTGGTAAATATTGCTTTTTAAAACACTGTCGGTTGGGTTTAGGTAAGGGGGTTGGTTGGGATATCGGTCGATTGGTGGATTTACGTGAGAAGAGCAGGCTCGAAGGGCACTCGCGAGAGAAAGTTGAGATCTCAAAAAAGCATACACAGCGGCCTATGGTGGATTCGGGAAAACCAAAGCTCCTGGGACGTATTTGACGCTTACCGGAAAGGTATAAGGGGCTATGTTTCAAAATGAGACTGGGTTAATTATAACTTATAAAAAATAATAGTAAAATTTCCATGCAATGATAGTACTTATTTTAATAACAATGACTATTGATACTGACCCTTTCTTCGGAAACAGCGAGTGCAGATTAAGGGGCTTTAAATTAAGGATAAAGTTTTGAAAGTGCTTTATTCTGCGAAAAGAACCAACCGGAATATACTTTATCCAACTTATTACATAGTCACAAAACATAAAGATGAGACACAAAACATTGTTCTGAGCCAAAATAGTTTATTAAATCTTTAATTAAAAGCAAAGCTGACAGAAACACAAATGGCTAAATAAAACATATACAAACTATTACTCATTCACAAAACAACAACAAACCATCAAAAATAGTCATAAACCAGGACATGAAAGGCAAGTCGATAAATATCAACGTGGATACGAAGTATTCACTGACTGTCAAGATGATTTGAAGTAGGGTTTGTCGATACCGACAAATTTGGCACCGTTCAATGTCCAATGTGAAACATCGAGATGGATGATGGCATCGTCGTCATAGGTGGCAGTGAATTAATTATTTATGAATAATTCGTTCATAATGAACTGATTATTTGTAGCCTACCATTTCAACTACCTGACCCGCATGGTCTTTGTTTTACCCATGACCAAATCATAAATAAATAAAGATAAGTTACACACAAACTACCACATGTCAATCACTTTTTACGTGGGACTCGTTATGATGGCATCGACAAACTTGGTTTGTAAAAATGTGCACAACCAGCAGGAACCAACCGACAGTATCTGAGGTTCATAGTAACATTACTAAGTACAAGCGTGAAAGTGAAAGATTGAAGCAGTGTACAGACACTGGGACACGTTACCTGATAGACTCAAAAGACAGAAGAGTCGTTAGATAGAGACACGATGAATTAAATATCACAGTGAGACGTGATCCAACGGTACATTCTTGATAAACTGTCCGACGTGCACTGCTCTCTGGAGCTCAGACGAGCGCATGACAATTTGTGGCTGTCTGTGTGTGTGTGGTCACGTGATTGCATTTTCATCGGACGGACGACTGTTCAGAAATGCTATATGAAACGCCAGAGTGGATGTGGATCGTTTTCGTTCTAAGATGGCTTTTTAAAACTAAGATGTATCCGTGTAAATGGGGCCTAAGTGTGTATTTTTCTTGAGCGGGTTTGCGACGGGGGCGGGACGGAGGATCGGCGATGCCGGCTCAGCATCGTGATGTCTATCGGCCATCGGCGATGGACGATGACATCGTCTGTTGACCCAACCCTAATTTGAAGTTCCTGGATAAGGCTGTGTTATTCAGCGGTTGTTATCTCAGAAAAAACATACCTTGGAATGTCGCGACTGACTAATCAGAGTCAAGTATTTCAGACGATGTGTAATATTATATAAAAAGATCCCCTTCCTACATCGCAACTGACTCACAATCAGAGCTGCACTCGTTTCTCTTGCTTGCAGAAAAGGGCAAACCAGGATAAGTCAGATTTTCATGATATGTCACCTTTAAGATGTCCCTATAAAAGTCCCTATAAATGTCCCTGGTTGTGAGAGGGATATATACCCAACCATTTTACGTTTTGCCAGTTTAGTGGCTAATTAGTACGAATTCGTACGAGTTCAGTCATTCAAAAATGTAGGATTTAAAAAAGGAGGCGTGGCACCCAACCCCACCTCTAAACCCACCCATCATTGGGTGATGAGCAAATCATACTAAATTGTACGAATTAGATCGTACGAATTCATACGAATTAGCCACTAAATCAAAAGTTACGAATTGCCGTGAGAATTGCCACGCGAAAAGGAATTGCGACATACCGCACCATAGCGTTAGTTTAAAAAAATTAAACGCAGCCATACGTACCTCTGACCACATAATGTGCGGTCTCCAGAAACGTACATTGGACTACGTTTTTAGAATGAGCCTGTGTTGGTATTAACGATTAGATTGGCATTAACCATAGGTTGGAGTTAGGGTTGGGGTTAGGGTTAGGGTTAGTGTAAGTTGACATGTACTAGTCAGTTAAATGTCTGTAGAATGTCTGTATCAACAGATATTAAGCAGACAGCCTACTAATCCTCAAATGGACCATCCGAATAAAGTGTTACCACTATATTAAATAAAATCCAATGTATGTTCCATGTGCGCTTGAACGTTTGACGTTATCTCTTTCCTTATTTATTTGCTTGGCTATAGTACATTCTCTTAAAAAACACAAAGACTGAACAATATTTCGTTAGACCAGTAAGAAAATAAATATGTACAAATTGATATGCACAGCTCCAAGCCAACACCATGCGGTTCCCGGATGAACATAATGCCTTTAGACATTTTACAGCATTAGAGTGGAGGGGGGAATGTTATTGTTTGCTTTGATAAACACGTTTTATATAAAAAGTGACTTTTTTTGTGGAGAAATTACAGCTCTTAGTATAATTCCACTCCAGGGAACCAATTCTAAGACAAATATTTTTTTGTCATACTTTGTTTTATTTCTAACCCCTGCTGTGCCGAAGAGGACACTGTTCTATTCATAAATGTATTACAAACAGGACATAATCAGATGTTTGATATGGCGTTGGGCTGGTGATGCTATTGACATGACAGCATTAGTCCAGCACTTTAGCATCTCTCTTTCTCTCACTATCTCTTAACATTCCTGTCTTTTTCTTTTATTTAGAAAAATCTGTTATTTTATTGTTGCCTCACGAAGATTTATTCTAGTCTTTTGTTTTCTACTTAGCATTTTAAGAATTCGATATCTACTTTTTTGGAGGAAGGATACCTTTGTGTAGTTGGCTATTATGGCTGGAGTGACGAAGGGAGTGGGACCTGAACAGTTAACCTGACAGCATGGGAGTAAAGTGGCAGCACTGAATGCTCTTTAGTGGAATGTAGTCTTGCCGTTGGAAAGGTGATTGGAAATGAAGGCATAAAATCAACTTTTAGAATGAACAACGAACGTGGTGGCACTTATTTTAAGTTCAGAAAAGAAGGCGAATTTGTTGAACAAGGACTTGTGAAAAACACGATGTTAGATGTTATTATTATTATCTTCAAGGATATCTATAAGCCAGTGTGGTACAAAACAATGGCAAAAATCACATTTAGAAGATAAAACACCTGATAAAAACATGTAAAGCCACTTCCGCCCATAGATGTTTACATTACATGTCGCCTACGCTGTTGTTGTCTATTGGAAGGAATGCATCAATAGAGTTGCCATATTAGTACAGGGTAGCGCTCCTTTCAAATGAATGTGGGACCAAAGTGCAATGGAGCCATAGATATGTAGACATTTATACATATATCTATGATCAGGAGTTTTCCCGGTGGTCAGTATGCAAATATTTTTTTAAATTACCAAAATTATAATTTTACATAATTTCTTGTACCATTTCTTGTACCAACATTGTACCATTTCTTTTCTGAGTGTACTATATGGCATAGTTAAACTAATTCAGCATTAAAGGGATGGTTATAAATGAAAGGGGTGGTCCAGAGTGTATTTTTAAAGCTTGATTGTTTATGAGGTGGCGCCACGGTGGCGCGTGAGTAGCACGTTCGCCTCACAGCAAGAAGGTCGCTGGTTCGATCCCCGGTTGGGGCAGGTCCCGGTTGGGCCAGTTGGCATTTCTGTGTGGAGTTTGCATGTTCTCCCCGTGGGTTTCCTCCGGGTGCTCCGGTTTCCCCCACAGTCCAAAGACATGTGGTACAGGTGAATTGGGTAAGTTAAATTGTCCATAGTTGTCCAGAGATGGGTTGTGGCTGGAAGGGCATCCGCTGCGTAAAACAAATGCCGGATAAGTTGGCGGTTCATTCCGCTGTGGCGACCCCGGATTAATAAAGGGACTAAGCCGAAAAGAAAATGAATGAATGAATGAATGTTTATGAGGTGCAAAGTAATGTGTGCTCATGCTTCATCTGTGAAAAATCACGTTTTTTTTCATATATCTTACTTTAATTATATACCGCTACTCAGCTAAGATGAAAACGAATTTCATATTTCCTAGTTCCCCCAAAAGTCCGCCCTCAAGAGGCTCTGATTGGTCAGCTAACATAATGTGCTGAGAATCGCGGAGTGGCTTCATGTCACCAGGAAACGTCCTGCTATAAAATTACAGCACATCTGGCCACGCCCCTTCGGTGGGCAGGGTGTGTGCTTGTAACCTGAAGGGTTTATGACATCATTAACCAGGATGTGTTTTTTTTGTAGTCCTCAAACTTCATTCGCTGTAGGCTTTGCTAAGCTAGCTCTGTAAAACCCAATGTCTCCCTTTTCTTTAAACTTTGAGCGTCTTACATTCAGAGATGTTGTTTATGTTTCAAATATGATATCGTGGTGGACTACCCCTTTACAATGTGAGCAACGCTAACCCTTGAATTGTCACTATAACTTTGTATACTATGAAAAGATGGTGTTTATTGTTGACTGCATACTGAATGCTAATAGCTGCTTTTCCTTACTTTGTCTTTTCTGATCGAGAGACCTTAAATATATTCTGTTATGAAGCTTAAATTGCCCTGTGGGAGCCCTGTGCTTGTGTATTGTGCTAATGATTAGAAGCGTCGCTTTATATGAGCCTGCATGCGTTTTCCAAACATCTTGTAGATGTGTCGTGGAGAGCGCTTCAGGAATGAAAACATTAGCTGATTTGATTCGATTAGCGTTCTCTTTTGAAGAGAGACAGAGTGCAGCAAGAAAGTATTGTCATTTTGAGGTCCCTAAGAGACAACGAGAGGGAAAAGTGTGGAAAATGAAATAAAAGCAGAGAGCATTTTTGAGCGCTAAAGCACTAGCGATTAAAGGTAAATGCTCACACTGAGATAGTGGCTCTAAATGAATTAGCCAGAGATAACATGTTGTGCTGCATTTGTGGGGGTAGTCAATTTTAATTAGTGTTTTGGAGACATCTTTTATCAGACTGTTGGTAACCTTTCTCTCCTCTCTCTAGTGCTCTCCCTCCCTCTCTGCTATCGCACATTTCTAATCAAAAAGATTAAATAAACAGAAAACAATGAAATATTCTTGTAAACATTCAGTACTCGAGTGCAACTTTGAAGATCATTGTTAAATATTTAGGAAAATGAATACAAGGAGAACAGTGTATGACTTACATCTGCAAGATTAGTGTTGTGTCAGCTTGTTTCTGTGATTTAGTTTACCTTATATGTGCACAAATGAAGTTTATATTCAATATAAAATCCTTATGATGGTTGTTTTAAATAAAACAGAGTAAAAATATAAATTGCAATATGTTTGTGTGCTCTTTCATTGTATAATAATGGAAGAAATGTTATCAGACCTTTACAGAATACAACAAATACTGACATTTTACTCACATCCCCACCTAATAAATCCAGAAAAACTGAGAAGTTTTCAAGTGATATCTTAATTCCGTGGCATCTTAGTTCCGTTAGAGTGATTCTTTCATTAAAAAATAGTTAAATATGTAAGTCTGAAGAAAATGAATACAAGCAGAACAGCACATGAGTTTCATCTACAAGATTAGTGTTGTGTCAGCTTGTTTCTGTGGTTTAGTTTTTCCTTAAATGAGCACAAATGCAGTTTATATTCATTATAAAATCTTTATGATGGTTATTTTAAATAAAACAGGGTTCAGGAAATAAAAATTGCAATGTATTGTTGTTTTTTATTCTCTGTATGGCAATGACATTTTTTTAATGTGAAATTTGGAAGTTAAAATGTTCTCAGACCTTAATATATTAGGTAACACTTTATTTCAATGGTCCATTTGAGTATTAGTAGACTGTCTACTTAATATCTGTTGATACAGACATTAACTGACTATAAGAAACTTTGCAGTTACATGTCAAGTTACTCTAACCCTACCCCTTACCCCAACCCTAACCCCAACCTAGTTGCAATGTAACTTAAATTCAACAAACGGAGAATCAAAATAAAGTGTGACCATATATTACAACAAATACTGACATTTTACTCAAACCCACAACAAATAAATCCAGAGAAACTGAGAAATTTCAAGTGGTATCTTTTTAATTCCATTAGAATTCTGTGGTCTTAAGTCTTAGAAAATTAATAGAAAGTCTTATTTCTTTAGAAAATAAATACAAGCAGAACCATATATGAGTTTCATCTACAAGATTAGTGTAGTGTCAGCTTGTTTCCATGATTTAGTTTTTTTCCTTAAATGTGCACAAATGTAGTTTATATTCATTATAAAATCCTTATGATGTTTTATTTGTTTTGTTTTTAAAATAAAACAGTTCAAACATGTAGTGAAAATATAAACTGCAATATGTTGTGCTCAATTTCTCTGTATGATAATGGAAGAAATGTTATTAAGGTTTTCTAGAATATAGCAAATACTGACATTTTACTCATCCACACCTATAAATCCAGAGAAACTGAGAAGTTTCAAGTGATATCTTAATTCTGTGGCATCTTAGTTCTGTTAGAGTGATTCTTTCATTAACGATCATTGTGAAATATTTAAATCTTAAGAAAATGAATACAAGAAGAAAAGTATATGAGTTTCATCTGCAAGATTAGCGTTCAGCTTGTTCCATGATTTAGTTTTTTCCTTAAATGTCCACAAATGCAGTTTATATTCATTATAAATCCTTATGATGGTTGCTTAAAATAAAACAGGGTTCAGGAAATAAACATGGCAATATGCTCTTTTCTTTCTCTGCATGACAATGATGATATTTGTATTTGAAATTTGGAAGATGAAATGTTATCAGACCTTAATAGAATACAGCAAATACAAGTTTAAACTGATTATGTACCCCTATTTGCATTTCTGGAAATAGCAAATACGTCCCAGGGGCTACATTTTTTCTGTTTTTGAGAATCTGCCAGCGGCCACTGTGTCGCTTTTTGCAATCTAAAATTTCTCTCTCGCGAATGCCATTCGCACCTGCTCTTCTTGCATTAATCCACCAGGCCGCTGTCGACTGACTGACTGACTGACTGACTGACTGACCAACTGATCACCCCACCCTCCTCCTTCCCTAAATCCAACCAATAGTGTTTTCAAAAGGACCAACTGACCTGCCCACACACTTCCCTAAACCCAACCGCCAGAAAAAGCAAAGCTCTCGTCTGATTTTTACCACGTTTTCAGATTTTACCACATTCTCACTCTGTTATTTACTTGTTTGTTTTATTTTTTGGCTTTAGCTTTTGTTTTTCCTGCTACTCTGGAACAGTTCTTCCCGGACTCAAAAGTCATCATCGTGGTCAACTCCGCTCTGCGTCTCAAAATCTCTGATGAACGCGTCGAGCCACTGGTCAGACTAGTATCTGTGGAAAAGCCGTCCATTTAGAGGTAAGTGGTAAGCTGGTAAGCATGAAAAGGAACGGCCTCATACTGCCCCCGTAGCATTTCTATGT
The DNA here is from genome assembly GCA_903798035.1 of Danio albolineatus. Taxonomy (NCBI): domain Eukaryota; kingdom Metazoa; phylum Chordata; class Actinopteri; order Cypriniformes; family Danionidae; genus Danio; species Danio albolineatus. The sequence continues at coordinate 1,060,650 of CAIGQQ010040203.1, read as the reverse complement.
ATGACAAAATGCAGCCATATGTACATCTGGCTACATAATTCGTGATCTCCAGAAATGTATATAGGGCTAAGATTTCAGAATGAGCCGGTGTTGGACTCATTTTACACAAACCCACACCTAATATATCTAAAAAACTGTCCAATTTAAAGTGTTGTCTTAATTCCATTTGAATAAAATGCTGGGTTTCACATGAGATCTTTGTCTCATCTCAATGCAAATTGATTCATTTACTTTAATGTTTTTTTTTCACTTTTAAGTTGACTGAACATAAAACAATTAATTTGTCCCTAAAAAAACTCAAGAACTGTGTTGTTTCAGCTCATTTTAAATAAGTAGTTTGAATAAGCATGAAAAAATGAGTGTACACAGTAAAACAAACAGTGTAAAAATGCAGTGTTACATGTCAGCAACTCCAAAAATGTTGAATTGACAATATACAGTGTTAACGACAGCACGTTTACAGTGTGGTTGCAATATGCTGTGATTTTCCTTTACCACTACAAGTGCAAAAGATCGCTATATCTTAGACATACACCACAGAAGAGTGTAAAAATTAATGTCACACTGATAGGAGTACTTTCTTGATGACACTTGTAGAGTAATAACAACACTAGTGGGTGTTAAATGCCCCTAAGTGTAAAAATAACTACAGTAAGTGTAACATTCTACATTGTCAGTGTATTTATACAGCACTTTAGAGTGCCAATATTACACTGCAAACTTAACACTGCACATAGTGTACTTTTAACACCTGATAGATTGGGACCATATATACAGGGAGTGCAGAATTATTAGGCAAATGAGTATTTTAACCACATCATCCTCTTTATGCATGTTGTCTTACTCCAAGCTGTATAGGCTCGAAAGCCTACTACCAATTAAGCATATTAGGTGATGTGCATCTCTGTAGTGAGAAGGGGTGTGGTGTAATGACATCAACACCCTATATCAGGTGTGCATAATTATTAGGCAACTTCCTTTCCTTTGGCAAAATGGGTCAAAAGGAGGACTTGACAGGCTCAGAAAAGTCAAAAATAGTGAGATATCTTGCAGAGGGATGCAGCACTCTTAAAATTGCCAAGCTTCTGAAGCGTGATCATCGAACAATCAAGAGTTTCATTCAAAATAGTCAACAGAGTCGCAAGATGCGTGTGGAAAAACCAAGGTGCAAAATAACTGCCCATGAACTGAGAAAAGTCAAGCGTGCAGCTGCCAAGATGCCACTCGCCACCAGTTTTGCCATATTTCAGAGCTGCAACATCACTGGAGTGCCCAAAAGCACAAGGTGTGCAATACTCAGAGACATGGCCAAGGTAAGAAAGGCTGAAAAACGACCACCACTGAACAAGACACACAAGCTGAAACGTCAAGACTGGGCCAAGAAATATCTCAAGACTGATTTGTCTAAGGTTTTATGGACTGATGAATTGAGAGTGAGTCTTGATGGGCCAGATGGATGGGCCCGTGGCTGGATCGGTAAAGGGCAGAGAGCTCCAGTCCGACTCAGACGCCAGCAAGGTGGAGGTGGAGTACTGGTTTGGGCTGGTATCATCAAAGATGAGCTTGTGGGGCCTTTTCGAGTTGAGGATGGAGTCAAGCTCAACTCCCAGTCCTACTGCCAGTTTCTGGAAGACACCTTCTTCAAGCAGTGGTACAGGAAGAAGTCTGCATCCTTCAAGAAAAACATGATTTTCATGCAGAACAATGCTCCATCACACGCATCCAAGTACTCCACAGCGTGGCTGGCAAGAAAGGGTCTAAAAGAAGAAAAACTAATGACATGGCCTCCTTGTTCACCTGATCTGAACCCCATAGAGAACCTGTGGTCCATCATCAAATGTGAGATTTACAAGGAGGGAAAACAGTACACCTCTCTAAACAGTGTCTGGGAGGCTGTGGTTGCTGCTGCGCGCAATGTTGATGGTGAACAGATCAAAACACTGACAGAATCCATGGATGGCAGGCTTTTGAGTGTCCTTGCAAAGAAAGGTGGCTATATTGGTCACTGATTTGTTTTTGTTTTGTTTTTGAATGTCAGAAATGTATATTTGTGAATGTTGAGATGTTATATTGGTTTCACTGGTGAAAATAAATAATTGAAATGGGTATATATTTGTTTTTTGTTAAGTTGCCTAATAATTATGCACAGTAATAGTCACCTGCACACACAGATATCCTCCTAAAATAGCTAAGACTAAAAACAAACTAAAAACTACTTCCAAAAATATTCAGATTTGATATTAATGGGTTTTTTGGGTTCATTGAGAACATGGTTGTTGTTCAATAATAAAATTAATCCTCAAAAAAAACAACTTGCCTAATAATTCTGCACTCCCTGTATAGTAGTGTTAAAATCAACACTTTGATAGTTGATAGTTAAATGTTAAATTGACACTACTTTTTTTACTGTGTACCTTTATTCCGTTTGGGTGATTTTTTTTTCATTAAATGTGCATAAAATCCAGTTTATAATCATTATAAAATGCTTGTGATGTTTGTTCTTAATAAAACAGAGTTCAAAAAAATGTAGTGAATTTTAAAAATGCAATATATTGTGTGCTCTCTCTTACTCTGCGTCGTTTTTCCCCCCTCTGTTGTTCATTGTTAAGCAGCTATTTCACTGGCCTGAGCAGGACTGCTGTACTGGACATCAGCTGAAACTACCAGTGACAGGATGCAATAAACTGGAGAATAGCAGCAATCTGAGGAAAGTTCCTCATTCACGGCCTCTCTGTCTTCTATCCTGGGTAGAAAATAAAAAATCAATACAGGCACACAAGACCTTGATAAAAGCACTGGACAGGGAGAGAGCCCATGCTGGATTTACTGAATTAAAGTGATCAAAATTTTCAAGTCAACTCAGACCGCTGCCTACATAAACTAACAACCCTATCTCCACAACTGCCTGTCATTCACGGGGCTTTACCGTTTTCTGTCTTTCTTTTCAGCCTCTCTCTGTCTTTCCCTTATCAGGTTTAGTGGGCTTTATTGGCATGACAAATAACATTGCATTTAGACAGCCAGAGCATTGGTAGGCTGACTACAGACAAAAGACACAATGCAGAGATAGGTATTTGACATCAACAAAATGTAGTTAGCTCCTTTATAATAGCCACGCATAATGCTTTTATGGCCTCGTGTTCATTTAGAGACATAACTGAATATACACACAGCAAAAATTCCAGTGTTAAATATAGAATGTGATTTTTTTTTCAGTGTTAAAACCAGAGTACATTTTGATCCATAAGTGTTAAAGAGCGTATATTTTAGAAGTTTTTTTTTATTTTATTTTTTTCCGGTGTTAAACTTTTAACCCAATATGCAGTGTATTTCCCACTAGTGATAGGAGGTCCAGTCCAGTTCTGGTTCTTTCAAACAGTGATCAAACCAGTATGTTTTACTTAAACTTGAAACATGTCGTGTTGCATTTTAAAATGCAAAGATTTTAATGTATTGAAATTATTTCTGAAAAGATTAATGAACATTTAATAAATTAAAACTATTTTCAACATAGTTGATCACTGTTAGGGTGCCACGGTGATGCAGTGGGTAGCACGTTCAACTCACAGCAAAAAGGGCGCTGGTTCGAGCCTCAGCTGGGTCAGTTGGCATTTCTGTGTGGAGTTTGCATGTTCTCCCCGTGTTGGTGTGGGTTTCCTCCGGGTGCTCTAGTTTCCCCCACAGTCCAAACACATGCGCTATAGGGGAATTTCGTAAGCTAAATTGTTTGTAGTGTATGTGTGTGAATGAATTTGGGGCATCCGCTGCGTAAAACATATGCTGGATAAGTTGGCGGTTCATTCCGCTGTGGCGACCCCTGATTAATAAAGGGACTAAGTCGAGAAGAAAATGAATGAATGAATGAACGATCACTGTTATCTGTCACACACACCAATTGATAATATAGGAAAAAAGCTAATATATTAACACTTTGAAGGGTAACACACTCCAGTTTGATGTAAGAATAAACTCTTACTGTGTTAAAAATTAACTCTGTGAGTAATTTACAAATTTCACACTTTAGAAAGTGTTATTTTAACTCCAAAATGGAGGGAGTCATATGTACACCCTAGGAGTGTTAAGTTAAACTCAAATTGAGTTGAATGTACACTGATGTTTTTGCTGTGCAGTCGAAGCCAAAATTATTCGCTCTCTTGTGAATTCCTATTACAAACATTTCCCAAATTATTTTTTAACAGAGCAAGGAATTTTTCACTGTATTTCCTATTATATTTTGTCCTCTGGAAAAATTCTTATTTGTTTTATTTCGACTGGAATAAAAGCAGTTTTAATATTTTTTAAAAAAACATTTTAAGGTCAGTATTATTAGTCCCCGTAAGTGAGAAAGCCATTATTATACATTGACTTGCCTAATTATCCTAACCTGCCTAATTAAGTTAAGCTTTGAAATTACAATTTAAGCTGAATACCAGTATCTTGAAAAATCACAGCAAATTTGCCAGTGTACATTTTACACCACGTGTTGAATTCAACACTATGAGTGCCACCAAGTGTCCAGGTTACACTTTCAAAAGTGTTGAATACATACACCTCTGCAGTGTAAAATATTTTCAAATTAAAGTGTAAAAATGCACACCACTTTAAACATTTTTAACACTTGCAGGGCAAATTGTCCAGTCTACATATAACTCCAGAGGTGTTCAATTCTGCAAAAAATAAATAAATAAATCTTCTTGTGTATATACAAGTTCCACCAGTTACACTTTAAAAAGCATTTAATATACAGTATACACTTAAGCAGAGTATATCTAAGGGATAATCAACGGCTTGCCGAGGCAAAGGACCACACGACGCGCAGCAGAGTGTGGTCGCCTCCGCGAAGTGCATTAAAATCCTTAAACGCACGGCAAGCTGTTGATTATCCCGCTTATTTCATGGTCATTTGCCAAGGTAGGCCTATAATTAAACTAGTTTTTCTCTTTGCTGTGCAATATTTGTCCGAATTTTTGTCCGTTTTTAGATGTTAGATTTTCTAGTCCCTCCACTGAATCAGCTGTGACAGACTGACAGGCAGAGAGAGAGAGAGAGAGAGAGAGAGAGAGAGAGAGAGAGAGAGCATGTGCGTGCCGTTTATACCTAACAATATGATTAAGATGCTATTTCATCAGTCCGATGACAGGTGGAAAAATAAGACATTCCCAGTCACACCTGGAGTGTGTTTCCAGTCACATTCCCAGTCACACGTTTCTTTTGTCAACTTTCTACGCATCACTTCTCTGATGAGGGGATGAGGGAGGATCTGTATGTATATCTCTTAACATTAATACTGCGAAAGCTGGGCTACGATTTACATTTCATAATGAACATACAATATTAATATTATTATACTTATAAAAAGAACCATATCAATTAAATACGCTTTAGGAATATGTATTGTGAAGAGAAAGCAGCCAGAGCCTATTTCAGAAATCTCTGCTGTTAAATATGTGGGGAAATTTAGGAAAAGAAACACATATCTGAACAAGTAGGAGAACATTCTGCTTTATTTATATTCTTTAAAACAAAAGCAATCAGCCAAACATGCAGGATCAGTGTGATATTACATTATTTACACTCATAGATTAATTATGAAACTTTGTGATCTGCCAAAAAATACACCTGAGAAAAAAATAACAGGTTCAAATGTCCAAAGACTGACCGTTAGATACACCAAAGATTAATTATATATCCTGTTTTAACAACAGAGATGCACGAGATTAGATCCAGCGGCATAGAACTGGAGATTCTCTGGCCGACATAAAGCTTCCCTCAGGGGGAGCCGTTCGCGGAGCTGCCGCTGGCCGCCTGGAGCTTCCGACATTTTTTAAAAGGCGCTTTTCATACACACAAACTGCCGATTTGACTTTAAAATAACTACATTCTCGCTTAAAAAACTCTTAAAACTTGATTTTATGGCATAGTTGATGAGTATTTTCCAAATTTTGTGGATTTCCCGCCCGCAATTAATAGCCCTGATCGGTTTCATGTGCAGCACATGCGAGTTGCTATAGTAACTGTAAACGTTTGGGAGAAGCGCATTTATTTCGAACTGTGATCAAAACTGACTGGAACTACCTGTGCATTTTAACGAAATATACCACACTCACCAGCCAATCAGAATCAAGAATTTCAACAGACCATGGAATAATATATAATATTACAGTGTTGGCCGTATTGACTCAGTCACCTCAAGTTCCCATATATGCAATTAACACCGATGAGGAGTATGGACAGGCAACACCAGAAATGCACACTGTTAAAGTCACAATTTAACCCATATCAGTGTTAAAAACAGTAAATGTACACTTGGATTTTAACACTGTAACACTACAGGGGCTTACATCAGAAATTCCACACCTCACTATTTCTAATCACTGATTTTTTTCACCTTTCCCATGATGACAGTATAATATTTTACTATAATAAATCCAAGTGTACATTTACTGTTTTTAACACTGATATGGGTTAAATTGTGACTTTAACAGTGTGCATTTCTGGTGTTGCCTGTCCATACTCCTCATCAGTGTTAGTTGCACATAGGGGAACTTGAGGTGACTGAGTCAACATGGCCAACACTGTAATATAATATAATATACTCTGCTTAAGTGTATTTATTCAATGCTTTTTAAAGTGTAACTGGTGGAACTTGTATATACACAAGAAGATTTTTTTTTTCAGAATTGAACACCTCTGGAGGTATATGTACACTGGACAATTTGCCCTGCAGGTGTTAAAAATGTTTAATGTGGTGTGCATTTTTACACTTTAATTTGAAAATATTTTACACTGCAGAGGTGTATATATTCAACACTTTTAAAAGTGTAACCTGGACACTTGGTGGGACTCATAAATCAGTGATTAGAAATGAGTTATTAAAATTGTCATGTTTAGAAATGTGTTGAAAGAATCTTCTCTCCGTTAAACAGAAATTTTGGGGGAAAATATGAAAGAATAAGACTAATAAATCTGACTTCAACTGTTTATAGAAAAATATAATCATTCATTCATTTTCTTTTTGGCTTAGTCCTTTTGAAAACAGTGTAAGACCACTCTTAGTTAAAAGAGTTAGTTATACGATTATTTATAAGATTAGTTATACGATTTAAAATGGTTTATATTTTATATATCTCTATTTTTATATATTTATGAATCACAAAGGTTTCTTTTATATTAGGTTTTTATAGTGTTTTCTGCTGCTACATTGTTCTTCATAATTATTTGTTTTTTACTTTCGAGTGTCGATGGAACATAATTTCATTCCGCATTGCATCTACTGTGAACTTCTGAATGACAAAATAAAGGAAACTGAAACTATATAAAGAGTTAAATATGAATAGGCGTCTCTTCATACGGTTATAGTAACATTGTAACTAAGAAAACTGCTGTGCAGGGACACAGAAGATGCTCTTACAGCTGCAACCCAGTACTGAGAAACACCCATACACACTCATTCAAACACATACGGCCAAATTAGTTTATTCAATTCACCTATACCACATGCTTTTGGACTTGTGGGGGAAACCGGAGCACCCAGAGGAAACCCACATGAACACGGGGAGAACATGCAAACTGACCCAGCCGAGGCTCAAACCAGCGAGCTTCTTGCTGTGAGGCGATCGTGCTACTCACTGCGCCACCGTGACACCAATATAACGCTTTTTAAAATAATTTCTCACACAACTGAATCATTAAAATAAACTACATACTGTACACACAGGTACAGAGACATATGTGATTACATTTAAACCTGAAATTGTTCAATATACTGTGTCTTCAAATATACTACAAATACATTGCATACTAGCTCAATTCCTTATACTTTATTCTTTAGTATTTGTTTAACAGCAAAAAAAGTATTGAAAATGTACATATTAAGCATTATATTTTTAAATTATTACATTCGAATTTTAAAATAATTTACATTGATTTCAGATAATATTACATACACTGTAAAAAATGGTTGGTTCCACACAATTGATTGTGTGGGGACAACATGAAGGATTTAAGTAAATTTATTAGTTTTTACCAATTTAATGGATTGAACATAAAACAATTGAGTTTTTTCAGCTCATTTTAAATAAGTAGTTTGAACAAGCAATACAAAAAACATTTGAGTGTACAAATAAGATGCAAAAATTGTTCAAAATTCATTGACACTGGACAGGAAATGCTGCTTTATGCTATTTCTACGTATAAACCTTGATTCAGAAGTCTGTTGGAAGGCTGTTTTATAAGAAAAATTGTATTAAACATTTATAAGCCCAGATGTTTTTATTTTGAGGTGACACAGTGGCTCAGTGGTTAGCACTGTTGCCTCACAGTAAGAAGGTTGCTGATTTGAGTCTCGGCTGGGTAAGTTGTCATTTCTGTGTGGAGTTTGCGTGTTCTCCCCGTGTTCCCCGTGCTCCGAATTTAAACTAAAGTGTTTGTGTGTGAATGTGTATGGATGCTTCCCAGTACTGGGTTGCAGCTGGAAGGACATCTGCTGTGTAAAACATATGCTGGATAAATTGGCGGTTCATTCCGCTGTGGCGACCCCAGATTAATAAAGGGACTAAGCCGAAAAGAAAATGAATGAATGATTATATTTCACACTTTTATTAAGTTTTATCATGTCTCTATGATGTGAAATGTTTGATGTTTCATAATGCCATTAAAACACATTAGGAACAATAATAATAAGAAGAAGAAGAAGAAGAAGAAGAAGAAGAAGTATCATTAGTATTATTATTAATAGTATTATTATTAAATCCTTCTTACACATCAGTAGCTAACATTGACTTCACTGAAAGAATGCTTGTCATTTTCACAAGCATTTAAATTACCACATATCAATAAGAGGCATATATGCTTCATTAATTTATTTAATTTATTTAATAATTTGATATAATTATTATCAAACTGTGAAGGTTATTTAATGCAAATTATTTCAAAGGTTAAACCCACAATTTAAATTTAATGCATGCAACAAAGCATATTAAGCCCAAACTGAACTGTAAGAAAACTAAAAAAAACGTCTAGTAAATGAATACATGAATATAAACGTGTTGAAATTTCTTTCACTCTCACTCTCACTCTCACTCTCACTCTCTCTCTTTCTCTCTCTCTCTCTCTCTCTCTCTCTCTCTCTCTC
>CAIGQQ010040203.1:1031038-1051507 GCA_903798035.1 Danio albolineatus | reverse complement strand
TCTCTCTCTCTCTCTCTCTCTCTCTCTCTCTCTCTCTCTCTCTCTCTTTCTTTCTCTCTCTCAATTCAATTCAATTCAGTTCAGTTCAGTTTAATTCAATTCAATTCAATTCAATTCAATTCAATTCAATTCAATAATTGCTTTATTGGCATAACAAATGTGACAAATGTATTGCCAAAGCATTTATAAAGTTTACATAAAAAAAACATACATATATAATAAAAACACAGTAAATAGTAGTAGTATAAAAATGTAAAACTTAGATATATACATTTAACAATAAAAATATATATAAGTAATATATCATATCAATATATCATATTATTATTCAATACATCATATTAATATTCAAAAGACAAGGGCCAGTATAAGATTCTGACGTTATAATAACCTTGGATAAAAATATCACGGTTTCACGGTATGACGGTATTGTGATTACTGCTGTAGTAAAAAAATAAAAACTTAAAGGTATATACATTTAATAATTAAACAAAAATATAAGTAATATATCATTGTCCAAGGCGCCACGGTGGCCGAGTGGTTAGCACGTTCGCCTCACAGCAAGAAGGTCGCTGGTTCGATCCCCGGCTGGGCCAGTTGGCATTTCTGTGTGGAGTTTGCATGTTCTCCCCGTGGTTGCGTGGGTTTCCTCCGGGTGCTCCGGTTTCCCCCACAGTCCAAAGACATGCGGTACAGGTGAATTGGGTAAGCTAAATTGTCCGTAGTGTATGTGTGTGAATGACAATGTGTGGATGTGTTTCCCAGAGATGGGTTGTGGCTGGAAGGGCATCCGCTGCGTAAAACAAATGCTGGATAAGTTGGCGGTTAATTCCGCTGTGGCGACCCCGGATTAATAAAGGGACTAAGCCGAAAAGAAAATGAATGAATGAATGATATCATTGTCCAATATATCATATTATTATTCAATATATCATATTAATATTCAATAGGCATGGGCCGGTATAAGATTCTGATGGTATGATAACCTTGGATAATAATATAACGGTATGACGGTATGACGGTATTGTGTTTACTGCTCTAAAATATATTCTTTTTAAATGTCTGGCTAAAAAATAAACTTGTTTTTCCCCAGTGAACACAATATATTTTATTTTGAGAAACAAGAGAGAGAAGAAAGAAAGAAAGAAGAAAATAATAATAATAATAATAATAAAGAACATGAAAAAAACTTGATGGTAAGACATTTAAGAACTAATTACAGTGTATAAATTAAAGTCATTACAAAAATGATATAGTCCTGTTTGCTTTCTTATTTTCAGATAATGAAATTAAATTTAAGTAATGACTAAATTCTTGCAAAAAAAAAAAAACAGGAAAACATTTAAAACATTTAACATTTAAAGTATTTTGGAGAAGTAAACGTCAGGCTAAATAATTCAAATGAATTATTGACTCCTGATGTATTCTTTACTTTTAAAAACACAGATTTCTTTACAATTTAAAACGGCATCTTTGGATGTCTTTGGAAATACTATTGTCCTAAAAACAAACAAACAAAAAAACATAACTAAAAAAATCTTACACATACCTTAGCAACGGTGTTGCAGAAAATGTTGACGGTTTTTAAACCTTGACTTTTTCAAATCGCGGTATACCTTGAAAACGGTTATCATCCCATGCCTAATATTCAATATATCATATTATTATTCAATATTTCATATCAATATTATACAGTATATATCATATTATTCAATATCAATAAAAGTAATAATAGATCAGAATACAGTGTACATTTAACAATCATCATTTTAGGATAAAACAGTAATGAAAAATAAAAACAGTACACTCTCTCTCTCTTACTCACACACACACATTTGTATTCATATTTATATTAAATATTCAAGGTCAATTGCACACGTTGCATTTAATTGTTTTAAATCACTATTAACTGTCATTAAATGTTTACACAATTGCCTTAATATTTAGACTTTTCTTAACCAAGATGTCAATGATTAAAACTGTTACTACATAAAAGACTTGTCTGGTTGTTGTTGTTTTGTTTTTGTGTAATACATTTGATTATAGAAAATGTATTTTGTTTTGTTTTTTACTGTAATGTGACTTTGTAAAAACAAAAACAACAAAGACATTAAATAAAAATAAAATAAGGAGTGTCGATATCTTAGAGAAACTTTATTAAAGTGATAACACACTTGAGCATATAAAGACAGTATAAAGACAGTTCCATTTTAAGATAAAATGTGTGTGTGTGTGTGTGTGTGCGTGTGTGTGTGCGCTGGCCAGCAGTCTCCAACATGAAAATCATTTATAAAAATATATTTTATTTTAAAAAAGCAATGTTTTGGTTCGGGGGTCGATTTGGTAAAGTGATAAATAGTATTAGGACACTATAAAAACAATATAAATCTATTACAGGGCACTACACAGTTAGCTGTACAAACCTGTGTGTCCATGTGTGTGTGTTTATGGTAGATTATAGATAATCCTACCAGATTTCACAGAGCAGCAGTATTTTGAGACAAGACATCCCTGTGTGTGTAGTGCTACAGAGCATTCAATGTAATTTCCCTTTGCTGGAGACACTGAACTAACCTGTACCCTCAAACCATGCTCGCATGTCTCTGATCTCTCTCAACAATGCACACATAACCCCCCTCCCACACATACACACACACACACACAAACCTTTTCTCAACAAGCTGTACCATTTACACTCAAACTGCTAATTCAATAATGATGATATTCAATTGGTCAATTCTATTTGCGCCAGTTAGGTTAGGAACTATCAGTCTAATCACATTTACTGTTATCTGCTCTTTTATGGTAATTCTGAAGATAAACAGATTAATGAATATTACACGGTGACGAGTGTCATTTAGGTCAGACTGTAGTTTTAGAATTTCTTACTGAATTTTCATAAACATTTGATGTAATGTCTTCAAACAGTGCTAAAATATAGTTTTATAAAGCCAACACAGAACGAACAGCAGTTGAGTCTCTGTACAAGCCTTATTACTAATGCATGTGGTTCTACAAACCTGATAGCATGTGTTATTTGAAATTGAAAGCTGTGTTAGTGACTGAACTTAGACATTTATGTTATGCACTTCTGCAAATTACTTTTAATTGTGGGGTTTTTATGTGGGGAGGGGGCAGTGGTTCTTATTAATAACAGTAATATTTTTATTATTAAATAATACTTCTGTTAAATGTGTCAAAGGGCCCTAAAGCATTTCCTCTTCTGTGGTGTGTGTGTGTATGTGTGTGTGTGTTCAGATCTGGCTAGTATTACACATAAAAGCAGAAGAGAATATACTAAATAAATGCATTATACATTTCCACAATGTGAAACAAATCTCAATGTCATCCTAAACACTCCATCATGCATGCAGATTTTGTATCTCCTAATTTTAATAACTTTAAATTTTTCTCAACGTGGCTTTACTGGGAAAACAAGAACCGAAAATGGAACTACTTTACTGGTTTGCATTTGACATACAGTCCAGAAAATGTCTGTGGGCCAGAGTAACTCCTGTTGTTGGAGAAATTACAGACATTGTAATCATCACTTAGTGTATATATATATATATACAGACAGACACAGGTAATAAATCATCACAAACAAAACTCAGTAGCTACATTTTACCTGGCAAATGTTGCTGTGATTCACGTCGCGGTTCAGTATTGCCTTCTGTTCTCTTTGACTCCTGAGCTCATCACATCCATCGCTGAAGAATCAACGGATACAATAAATAGCCCAACACCGTATCGGTGCTTTGCCTGCCTTTACGAACAGTTCGTGGAGCTTTAAGCGGATTCGTTAGGCTAAAGCACATTTGCTTTTCGTCTAGACCGCTGAATACTGAGAGCACACCCTCCCCATTCAATCCCCTCGCCTCCCTGACTTTCACACTGCTCTCACATTTTTAAGGTAATTTCTGCTAGTGCAAACGCTGGTTTAATCTATCCAGCAAATGTGGAAAACGTTAAACATGTTATCTGGTTAGTATTTTTCTCGTTTTGGGGAAAAAATATATATATTTAGTCGGGGTTCATGCTGAAATAATAAAGATTTTGATAAAGATCTTGTTTGTCTGCTTCCATCATCATAGTAATAGGCTTCATAGCCTATAAAGAGACGGCCAAAGCTATCTAAAGTAAGATATTGATATTGTTGAGAATGGCAAAGTAGGCGTTTTGGTTTCTGTGTGTCAAGTTAGTTATAAAGAATCAATTTTATATCAAGGGGATACTCTCGTGATAAAAGACTTTCGCTGCTTCGGCTATTCATCATAAGTCTGTAGCGAGCAGATAGGTCAAAAGAAATGATATTGCAGTAAAGAGTGAGGGTTCTTATCTCTCTATAGCAGGACACGCCGATCGATACAGGACCTGAGCTACACTCCTGCAATTATCAGCGGTTGATTTTGTCTTCTGCATGTATTAATAGAAGATTGAATGTTTTTGAACACAACTTTTGCAAAGGTGAAAGGTTAGAGAAGAATAAAAAATCCGTGTGTGATAAACCTGCTCTAAAAGAAACTTTGTATCCGACACGTAGGCCTTTACGTCATAACACAACACACACACACACATTGTAACAATTATATTTAAATGCTAGAAATAAAAGGATCAAATAGCTTACGTCCCTACATCAATAGCCAGGAAAAAACTAAATTATAAACTAATTGTGATAATTCTCATACAAACACTTTATAAACAATTGTTCTTTACACTTTGTTCTTTGTGTGTTTTTTTATGAATTTAAATCTTTATCGCATGTTTCCATCCACTTATTCATAAACCAAATGTAATTCTCCTAATAAGATACACAGAGTAATTTTATCAGGTCAATTTCAAGCAGTCAGAGCATCAGATGACGGGCTGAGGTGAATTGGTGTGTCCTGCTACATCCTAGCGGTCGCTCTCCGCAATGGGCTCAGTTCAAACCTTCGGCAAATCCCTCACACTCGACACACAGTCTCACACACGGACACACACCTCTCCAGCGCCATCACCGAGAACTATCAAACTTCTGCCGCTGCTGCATCATCGCCCAGCCGACCGCACACCTGAAAGCCACAGATGAAACGCCGGTTTGTTTCGCGAACCTTCTTTATACGTTTCGAGCTGATTTGTAGGCCTGGAGCGAGAGTCCTTAAACGGGCTTGAGGAAGACAAAACCCCTGCAGAATCCTGAAAGGAGTGATATACGACGGGACACATTTAAACTGATGAACTTTTCATGATCCGAACACTTTAACTTACATCTAAGTTTGTGCAGCAAAGAATTGTGAAATAAAAACATCTAGGCTACCTTACTTCAGGCTTACCGTAGTAAACTTCTGCGCACCAGTTTGCTGACACTGGAAAAAATTGGTAACATCCGAGGACGAAATTTGCTTTTCTTTTTTCTTTGCTCAGAGAAAGAGAGAAGCGATGACTGTGTTAATCGTTCATTGTATCGACTAAAGGACGAAACGAACCTTTACAAAGAAGAAAAGTTATTCTGAACTGGAGCGACCCGTACCATTCACTTTCCTCTCACTCCACTACTAACTGTTGGGAATATGCATTCAAACCGTCCGAAGTTCAGAGTAAAATCATGCTAAAATGAACCACAGAGGAAAAAACCCACAGAGAAAAGAAAACAATTGACCCTCCTCCTCCTCTGGGCGTTAGAGGTGATTTTGGGTGGATGGTGATGTTTGAAGGTGAAGTAGTAAATTGCGGAGTCCGTCCCTCATTTCCATATCAGTGTGCCCACTGGAGCTCTGCCAATTCAAAGTATCATTCACTATCATAATGATACATCCACATAACAGAAGATCATCTGCGCTATTTTACAGCTTGACTTTTTGAGAAGATTTTTTTTCAGCGGATCTCTGCTGATGTTTGTGAATGAGGAAGATATCGCAGCAGAAGAATGTCCCGTCGGAAGCAAGCGAAGCCACAGCAGCTGAGATCGGACGAGGACCCGACACTTCTGGAGCTGCTTCCTGAACACGGTGAGTCTTCCACTGTATTTTCTAGGCTTTCTCGTGGCTCTGTGCTGATTTCTTAAATTAGCGCAAATAAGTGTCTTCGTAACTGTAAGATAGTGGTAAAAAATAATTACATTTTTGATTAACAAATAAAAGCTTAAAATGTAGCTTTGCCGTATTTGCGTTTATTTATACTCCGCTGTAAAATGTTGTTCCTAATTAGATCGGGGTCAAAAAAGTAGTGTGTTATGATGTTAAAGTGGTCCTATAGTTGAAAGTATTTATGCTACTTTTCTGAAATACCTTGACACTAGCAAACGGTGGATTTTGCTATTTTTTGGAACTCTTTAAATGTTGGCTAGATTATAACAAACATTACGCATCAATTAGCAATAACACGAATTTAGTTAAAAGTGGCATGTTCGACTGTAAATCTTAATTCATAATTTTATTGGTTTGACTGCATGTTACTCTGAGGTCCCAAACTTTGTAAAGAATTGCGTGGCAAAAACATGTTAAAGACAAACGGGTGACTTTCGGCTCAAAATAATCTTATTTGTCATGTTAATGTTTTCTTCTTTTAAACTTTTTTAAAAACTTAGTTCTTCTTTTAATCACTGACATAACATATGAAAGAAAGAAAGAAAGAAAGAAAGAAAGAAAGAAAGAAAGAAAGAAAGGAAGGAAGAAAGAGAAAGACATATAGCCTAGGCAGGTAAATAGCCTTGAAAAATTATGTATTTAAACCTGTGTATTTATCTAAATGTATATGTTTTTACATCCTATTTTTAAATATTATTAATTGTTGGTAGATGCATAAGGTAGTCTTATCAGGCTAATTATCGTGAAATAAAATTCATGCCAAAACATTTGCAATGACAATGACACGAACTCCGTTAATTCATGAAATTACAGAATTAAAACAGTTCGGGCTTCTGCTTTTCTACTAAACCCGTTCCCCAAAACTCCACGAAAATGTTTTATTTACCCAACAACAAGAAGGTATTATTATTATTATTATTATTATTATTATTATTATTATTATTATTTATATTAATAGTTCACGCACTGTTTCCCACTGTTTACCCAGTACAGCTCAGTGAAAGGAAAAACCTTCGTCGCATCTGTAATTCATGCTCAATCACTCACATTCTTATGGCAACATTTTTTTTCTAGTCTCTATCATATGTAATTTAAGAGTAAATTATTGCCATTTTACTACAACATCATGTGAAAAAACATTAATCAGTCATGAGCCTTGCATATATGATGTTAAAATTTGGACATGCTTTTTAAATTATAATTTTAGTTATTAATAATATTATTAATATTATTACGCCTTTATATTTTCTGTGAAGTGTTTTACACCATGGTTCAGACGTCAGCATGTTGTCTGTCCTAAGTGTTTTTAATATGTGAAACTCTAATCAAAATTAATTCCCAAATTAAAGCATCTAAGAACTGAAGAACCCCAAGACTACGTTCAAGTAATAAACAAGTGATGAACAATATGTCTGGCATTCACATGTGAAATATATTAAATTAACTATTAAATAATCATTCAGTTAAATATAATCTTGATAAAAGTCATATATATTATAATGTAAGTGCATATAAGCAGTCCTCCATCTTACACATTGATCACATTAATTCAAAAATACTATATGTATATAAACAGAGAGAGCTAACGAGAAATAAAAATGAAACATTTAAGGACAAATAAAGCCGTGACACATTTGACTCCTTGGCGCACTGAGCATTATTATATTGACTCATGTTTCTGGCAGTACCCTGTTGATGTATGATCTGGATTCTACCGCATTTGAATAGCAACAGAAGTATTGATTGTTTCCCCATTACAGTAATCTAATGACATGATCGCTCATGCTGTGAGAATTTAACCATATGGTCTAAGGTCTAAATGTCCAGTGCACCATTTCCATTCACATCTTAGTGTAATGCATACAACTGCTTGAGTAACTTTTTTTTTATGAGTGCAGTGTTTCTTTTGTCATGTCCTCTGTTTCTCTCTGCACGAGTATTTAAACGCTCATTTTCATTCTCTTTTGTTTGCCTGACTCTTGAACAAACTCTTTTGTGTGGGAACTCAGTGGTGTGCCAACAAGAAACAGTCATTGTCCCCCCCCCCACCCAGTCAGTCCTGTCCACCACTCTATTCGTCCCAGAGGAGGGCTGCTTTAAAGTGCTTTGATACTGCATGCACTTAACCTTTGGCTGTATGGCACCATCATGGGTGGCCAATAGATGTTAAGCTTTGAATGCAATTTGTACAGATGTTCCTTTGGCATAAAAAAAGGGTTACATGTGTCCAATGATGTATTAATTATGATAATCTCACTGCTGTTTTCTCCAGCTAAAAGATCATTTTAATGTCTTTGTTTTAGATTGTAAATGCTTATTATTATTTTGTTTTTTGACAAATAATATTCTGATGTTTACCGTTTACTCTGATATTTAATAGACAATATATCCATCTCATTGAAGGTGTCATAAGTAATTACATTTAAATACACCGTGTGTGTTTTAGTACTTTGATCAGTGGGTTTATGATTTTGTCAGTTTTGTTTAATGTTAAAATATGTAATGTCATATCAAGGAACTGGATTTTACTTGTAATGTGGTGTGTGTGTGTGTTTATGCATTTATTCCTTAATTAATTAAAATTAAATTGTCTTTAATTACCTAAAGATTAGTTGAGATCTGCATGTAAATTATATGCATATGCCAAGGATATCTAACTAAATATGCTGGTTTGATCCATCTTTTAATTCCAGTCCACCACTCGAGTGCTCACCATGGTGTTGTTTAATATGGTTTATATTGTTAAATATGAATACAAAATATTTATTGTTAATAATTTTTGGCTTCACATCTGGCTACACATTTTTTGGCTACACATTTTCGTGACAAATCCTCAGTTGTCTCTTATTGTGCTGTATCTACTCGATGTCTCTCGTTCATGTTCCGTCATTCTAATGCATGTTTTCTTTTGTCTTTTATTTTTAAATAAATGTTTGCGAACGTGATTTATTTTTTTAACATTGAACAAGCTTAATATTATAACTTCATATATTTTAAATAAAGCAGTAGTAGCTGGTATAATGGATTCAGTAGTGTGTATGTGTGTGCTAACACATGTATTACTTATCTCACCACATCTCATCATTGTTTTGGAGCTTAATTAGATTTAACTCGGTTATTTATTTATCCTCAGCGCTCAAAAATGAGTGACGCTCTAAAGATCATGCATGTTAATATGCTGGAGATATTTAGCAAAATGTGCTTGCTTGATCAAAGTTTTAATTCCAATCCGTAAAAGAACACATTAACATTATTAAATATGAAATCAGAGCACGCTAATAAAAATGATTAATATTTTGGCTGAATATTAGCAGGCAGGTGTCACGGTGGCGCAGTGGGTAGCACGATCGCCTCACAGCAAGAAGGTCGCTGATTTGAGCCTTGGCTGGGTCAGTTAGCATTTCTGTGTAGAGTTTGCATGTTCTCCCCGTGTTCGTGTGGATTTCCTCCAGGTGCTCCGGTTGTCCAAAGATGTGGTGTAGGTGAATTGGGTAAACTAAATCGTCCGTAGTGTATGTGTTTGAATGAGTGTGTATGGATGTTTCCCAGTGATGAGTTGCGTAAAACATATGCTGGATAAGTTGGCGGTTCATTCCGCTGTGGTGACCCCAGATTAATAAAGGGGCTAAGCCGAAAAGATAAGGAATGAATGAATATCAGCAGGCAGTGGGGGTAAAAAAAAAATTCAGTTGCTATAAAGCCTCATTTTTTCCCATTCATTCTATTCTTTCAACATTTTTTTTTTCTTTCTTTACTGGATACAGAGAGCAAGGCATGATTTCATTAACACCAAACAAGCTTAAAATGATCAATTCATACATTTCGTTTGAAGTAATAGTGGGCTAGTGTGCTAAATACAGCAGTGGATATCTATGTGCGAGTCTATATAAAAAATTTTAAGCCATCTCAGTCATTTTAGCTCAGCGTTCATATAAAATTGGACTGAATTTTTAACAAATTAAAATAAGAGCAATTCAAGTAGGTGATGTACTGAACATTCTATCACTTTCTATCACTCTATCACCTCTTTATCACTGTAAAACTGCATAGAGATAATCTGCTGTGCATAAATATAATTTGATTGAAGTAGAAAAATATGACAAATATTTTTAAAATGCATTATTATTATTATTATTATTATTATCTTTATTATCATTTTAGGCATTTGTGAACGTGGGAGTTTTACTTATTATTAAGTTTGATTTTGATTACTCTGCTATATTTGACTTTAATTCTGAAAGCCAAACAGTAGAATAATACAGGTATATAGTGTACCATTTTCTAAACAGTTGTAAAAAGTAACAATGTAAAACAAAAATGCTGTGTAAATCTAGTGTATCGTCTAGTCTAATCCGCATGTTGCCAATTATAATTATAATAATAACAATATATAAATATATAATAATAAAATATTCTGTTGGATTATTGAATTATTGAACTATTTTTATTAAAAATACGTATCCTTATTGTGATAGGACATGCATTAAATATGTCTATTTACTATCGGGATGTAAAAAAAAATAATAATAAAAAATAAATTATTATTATTATTACGATTTAGACACGTTTAAAACAACTGACAGAGTTCATAATTTAATGAAGTATTTTATCATTATAACACAAATCTTAACCCAACCCAAATTTTGCAGCCTTACACTAATACTGGAGAACTACAGTAGCACGTACACAACATTCTAGCAAGTGTCTATGTCATTGAACTGATCTTCATTACTCATATTAGAACTCATGCATCTGAGTTTTTTTAGGACTGCTACATGATACATGTGTAATGTACAGAGCACGCTGTTGCTGTAACAACTGTAGTTAGTCATACATATGCATGTTATACTAATATTTTGACCAGTGGTGTAGTCCTTAAAATAAAAAAAAGGTGGTGTACTATTACCCACCCAACCCAAATTTTAAAGGGGCTAAAGTGACGCCCATGCTGCTTTATAATTGTACCTGAATGTTTCAGTGAGACATCATTCAGTTGACTTGTTGTCGTCTTTAAAAAACTGACGAAAGGTCGTCGGGGGGCGGGAATGGCGCAATTTAAACATAAACAAATTAAGATGCCAGTTAAAAAAAAACATTTAGCATACAGTTAAAGGGGATGCGAATACATGTAAATTAGGGAAGTCGAATCAGCAAAACAAGTGAGTGTACCGAGGGTACACACAATTATTGATCCTCAGAAGTCGTAATATTCAAACAGTTCGTGGAAAAAAGTAGGCATACTAAGTATACGTGTGTATTAGGCATGGGACGATAACCGTTTTCAAGGTATACTATTTATATTGGAAAAGTCAAGGTTTTCATACCGCCAAAAATTTCTGCTATACCGTTCCTAAGGTATGAGTAAGATTTTTTATTTACATTTTTTAAGGTGTAAATTGTAAAGAAATCAGTAGCTTTTTTTAAACAAATGAAGACCACAGAAGTCAATGATTCACTTGAATTATTTAGCCTGACATGTTTACTGCCCCAAAATATTTTAAATCTTTCTGAAAATTAAATATATTGTGTTCAAATGGAAAAAAGATTTTGTTTTTTAGCCGGACATTTAAAAAGAATACATTTTAGAGCAGTAATCACAATACCGTGAAACCGTGATATTTTTATCCAAGGTTATCATACCGTCAGAATCTTATACCGGCCCATGCCTAGTGCGTATAGCCCCGACTACACCACTGACTTTGACAGTATTAATGAAGACACTGAAATGTGGTGTCATGTTAGCACTAGGGAATCTGATTTTTACAGATAAATTTACAGATTAAAAAAGGGGATTAAATGAAACAAATTTATTTCCAACCTTTTTATAAACTGTAGGCCACTATTGTAAAAAGATTGGAAATAAATTTGTTTTGTAAATCCCTTTTTTTAATGGTAATAAAAACAACTGATAGACTCTAATCATTTTGAACAACACATAGAGAAGTATTCTTATATTATTTAACAGGCTATACGAGAGGAGTCGACTTATCAAACGGGTGGTATTTGTAACAACAATTCCTAAGAAATGTCTTGGAGTTGTGCAAATATAAATGTTTAATGTATTCATTTGATAATTAATTGCACTTCAATTTCGTCTTCCTCTTCCCTCTCAGTCTCAGGTGAAGGAGTGGATGATTCAGACAGCGGAAATGAGAGCCGCAGCGGGAGCGAAGAGACCCATGTGTGTGAAAAGTGCTGTGCGGAATTTTTTAAGTGGTCTGATTTCTGTGAACATCTGAAGACCTGTACCAAGAATCCACTCGTGTTAATTATCAGTGACAATGAAGTGACGTCAGATCCGGCGCAGGACTACCTACCTGAGCCATCACCTGTGCCCAGCTGTGTAAGCGATCCAGCAAACAGCGACGATGCAGTAGAGGTAAGCCACATGCCCGCTGAAGGTGATGAAGGAGCAGAGATGATGCTGGAATCGGGCTCTGTGCTGGAGAAAGAAGATGAGCTCATGGAAGTGGAACTTTCTCCTGAGAAGCCCATAGATCCGGATGATCCAGTTTCATTGGCCGAGCCAGACTTAAGCCTACCTCCACTTGAGGATCACAAGCAGTCTTCTGGGGCAGGATACTCTATACCCAGCACTAATGTCACACTGGAAACACTGCATGGGACTCGTGTGGCTGTGGCTCAGTTCTCTCAGGGTGCCCGGGGAGCACTAGCTAGTGAAGTGTCGACTATGGCTATCCCAATGATTCTGGATCAACTTATGGCCTTGCAGCAACAACAGCTGCGTCAACTTAAATTGATCGAGCAGATTCGGAGCCAGGTGGCACTAATAAACAATCAGGCTCCCACACAGACCGCTGTCAGTCATAAAGTAGACCACAGCCTAAACGCTGCCTTACAAGTACCCTCATCCTCCAGCATACCTGCGATGCCTGGGCAGCTTCATCTGCGTGGCTTCATTACACCTCCTATTAATCAGCTTCATATGAAGGGCCCCAACAGTTTAAATGTACAGGCTTCAGCGGCAGCATCTTCAGCTCTGGAGGTAGCCTGTACCAGTGTTCCTCCGGCAGGTGGCCAACTAGCAAGTTCTGGGATGAAAAGCAATATTGCAATAAATTCTTTATACCCGACAACCAGTAATGGTGTTTCCTCACAAATGCCACCATGCTCAGTGTCAATTAGCAGCAGTAGCTGCACTAGTAGTAGCACAGGAACTGGGGGAGAAATAAATTGTGGTATTTCACTTCCAAGAAACACACCTAGTCCTCTAACGCTGACTCATGGAAGATTGCTTACACCCCCCTCTAGCCTTCCACTTGTACCTCACAGCTCATCCAACAGTGTTATCTTCCCTAATCCTCTAGCCAGTATTGCAGCAACAACCAACGCTCTTGATCCTCTCTCCGCTCTTATGAAGCACCGCAAAGGAAAGCCTCCAAACGTATCTGTGTTTGACACCAAACCAAGTTCAGAAGATCCCTTTTTCAAACACAAGTGCAGATTTTGTGCCAAGGTGTTTGGAAGTGACAGCGCGCTGCAGATCCACCTTCGTTCCCATACCGGCGAAAGGCCTTTCAAATGCAACATTTGTGGTAATCGCTTCTCCACCAAGGGCAACTTGAAGGTTCATTTTCAAAGACACAAAGAAAAGTATCCTCATATCCAAATGAACCCATATCCAGTGCCCGAGTATCTGGACAATGTTCCAACAAGCTCAGGTATACCTTACGGCATGTCGTTGCCCCCAGAAAAACCTGTTACAACATGGCTGGACAGCAAACCTATTTTGCCCACAATCCCAACATCAGTAGCACTGCAACTCCCACCTACTATACCCAGTATTATGGGAAGCTATGGGGATTCAACTAGTTTTTCCCCTTTAAACAGGTCACCTCAAAGGCCATCGCCGCCATCAAGTGAGTGTGCATCTTTGTCTCCAAACCACCTAATTACTGAGACCAGTATTGCACAAATTTCCAGTTCACCACAACCTAATTTGGCAAGTAACACACCTCCAGTTCTCAAACCTGAAGCACTTCATCTACCACCTAACTCCATCACCAGGCCTGGTGAACTCAGCATATCAACTACTTCCATATCTCAAGTGATTTCTACAACCATAGTTACAACCACAAGTAGCACCAGAACACAGTTCACAGATCCAGTGAATACTTCATCTGCAGTCTCTCACCCCTCTCTACAAATATCGTCTAATCAGTTTAAGCCCAAATTTCCTTTTGGTGGCCTCCTGGACTCTATGCAAACATCAGAGACCTCAAAACTCCAGCAACTGGTGGAAAACATTGACAAGAAGATGACAGATCCCAACCAATGTGTTATTTGCCATCGTGTGCTTAGCTGTCAGAGTGCCCTGAAGATGCATTATCGCATCCACACAGGAGAAAGACCCTTTAAATGTAAAATATGTGGCCGTGCTTTCACAACCAAGGGGAACCTGAAGACACACTTCGGGGTTCACAGATCAAAGCCCCCTCTCCGGGTACAGCACTCTTGTCCCATATGCCAGAAGAAGTTTACTAATGCCGTAGTTCTGCAGCAACACATTCGCATGCACATGGGTGGACAGATTCCTAACACACCTCTGCCTGATAGTTTTCAGGACACAGATGCAGATCTGTCCTTCGATGAAAAGAGCTTAGACGCCATGAGCAACTATGATGATGAGCTAATCGATGAGATGGACCAAGCATTGGATGATGAAACAGGTCTAAAAGACGAGAATATGGACCTGCAAAAACACCTCCATCTATACTCAGAGATGTCTCCCAGCACTTCACCCCCAACTTCTCTTATCTCTAGCATTGGAGCTTTTGAGAACGAGATGAAGCTTACTGACCCAGCTGTTAACATTACCCACTCTTTCAACCTAAAGCCTGCAGAAAACGGGAGTGGAGTTGATGGGGAAAATGGAGACATGCTCAAGAATGACTTATCCACTCTAGTAGATTTGGAGAACCACAGTGTTGGGAGTCCAGCACAGTCTGAGTCATCTGGCTCTATGCTAGCTTTATCACCTACCTACAGTCAGTCTGAGAGTCATCGATCTAAGTCTCCTCAGGCAAATAGCAGCAAAGATGAGACTCTGAACTCGACCTCAACGCATGCAACGGTGAAGTCCGAACAGTTGGACACCCATTCTCCTGGATCAGAAAACACAGGTGCATTAGATCTCACTGCCACACAGCCCACCAGGTCATTTGTCAAAGATGAGAATCCCTTCAGTCTGCTGTTCCTGGGGCGAGACAGAGGTAATATATTTTGAATATATTTATATATTTATGTATGTTATATAATATATTTATGTTAAAAACAAGATCGAAAATGACTGTGATTTGATGCAATCACGAAAATCAAAGCAAGTAAATGAAATGTTTTCCCTTTTTAGGTTTAAGCACTCCCAGTAATATAAGCTCAGAATCAAGCACAGTGAAATTTGAGAATGGACACAGTAAACCACCTGCCTTGTGCGAGGGGCCCCACTTACCAGTTGGCCCGCAGGTACCTACTGCAACCACTCAGACAACAATAAGCTCCAACATCACTCCTATGCTGGCACCGCCCCCACCTCGACGGACCCCCAAACAACACAACTGCCACTCCTGTGGGAAGAACTTTTCATCAGCCAGTGCTCTTCAGATCCATGAGCGCACTCATACAGGCGAGAAACCCTTCGGCTGCTCCATCTGTGGCAGAGCCTTCACCACAAAGGGAAATCTGAAGGTATGGTGTTGGTTTATTATTAATACAGATGAATAGCACAAAAGCACACCCAAAAACAGAAATACTTACAAAGAGGATTAAGAATAAAGTTTTTGTAACACTTTACTTGAAGGGGGTGTTCGTACGACAGTCATGATACCTTTATATTAATGACAAGACATGTGTCGTGAATATGAATGAGATTATTACAACTGTTATTCATCAGTTATGCCATTTTAAAAGCAAAGTTGACAGTTTGTGATGTCTTTGTCACGATAACGTCATAAACAAATACATCACAACCTGTCATTTTTGTTGTCATGACAACTTGACATTACCAAGGCAACATAACCGGTCAAAAATCCTTCATAAACATATACAACCCAGGCTCATTCTGAGAACGTAGTCCCGAGTACGTTTCTGGAGGCCTCGGAATACGTCCGGTCGGGTACGTCTTTTTGCACTTTTTGCTTTGGCAAGTCCACGAGAGGCCGCTGCGGACGCTTTTTGAGATCTCAAGTGTCTCTCGCGAGTTCCGTTCACGCCTGCCGTTCTCGCGTACACCCACCAGAGGCCGCTGTCGGCCGGCCGTTTTTGGCCGACTGAACGACTGACTGACCATCCGATCGGACTGACCCACCCTCCCCCTTCCCTAAACACAACCAAAATCTTATCGATCGACGCACCCACCCACACACTTCTCTAAACCCAACCAACAACTTTCAAAAAAGCAATCCACAATAAAACAAAACCCCCTCGTCTCATTTTACCACATTTTCAGACTTCACCGCGTTCTCACCCTGCTGTTTACTGGTTTACTTCATTATATGAATTCTGTGTTTGTCTTACCTGCTTTCTGGAACCGCTCCTCGCCGGACTTGAACCCCGGCGTCGTCGTGGTGGTCAACTCCTCTCCGCGTCTCAAGTCCGCCAACGAACACGGCGAGCTAACGGGACAAACTGGTTGCAGCGGTAAAGTCGTCCACACGAGGCGGTCGGCCGGCGAGCGCGAGAAGAAACGGCGTCACACCGCCCCGTAGCGTTTGTTTAAAAAAAACGAAACGCAGCCATACGTACCTCTGACCATGTAATGTGCGATCTCCAGAAACGTACTCGGGACTACGTCTTCACAATGAGCCTGGGTTGAACATATATATTCTCATTAAAAAACGTCAATAATCTGTCAACTTAATATTAATGATATTCTAACAACAAATTTTATTTGTATCACTGTAGTTGAGTAAAACAAAAAATATTAACGATGCAGTTATGTAATTCATGACGCCATTATAATAGCCTCATGACAATCATGTTGATGACAGATTTATGACAGTCTTTGATAAAGTGGAGTTGTCATAAACAGACATCGCAAACAATGCAGACATCCCAAGTTAGGCAAAGTAGTTTACGGGGGCGACGTCGTTGATTTGCTGGAGGTGGACCTGCAGGCGGTTGCATGACATATTGGTAAAGAGCAGTGGAAGGGGGGGTGGGCTTTGCTTTGTTGACAAGCAGTGGAAGGGGGGGGTGGGCTTTGCTTTGTTGACAAGCAGTGGAAGGGGGGGGGGGGCTTTGGTTTGGTGGGGGGGGGGGGGGGGGGGGGGTGGGCTTTGCTTTGTTGCTGTGAGTAGTTGACGCCTCCATTTCTAGAATATTATCACTCATTTGCGGGCAGCAGGGAGTCACTATGCGGGAGACTCCCAGAACTTCCAGAAGACTAGGGAAGTCTAATGTCACCTTTGCATTTAAAATGTTATTACTAAGCGAATGACACTTAATGACAGTCAATTCATGAGCATGCAAAAAATCTCATTCATGATTATGAATGTTTATAAAGGTCTTATGAATACCCTCTTCAAGTAGTGTTACCAATGTTTTTTTTTTTTTCCTTTGTGTGTTTGACTCATATAAAACAAACCACCATTCTCCCTTCAGGTCCACATGGGAACCCACATGTGGAACAATGCTCCAGCCCGGCGGGGTAGACGACTCTCGGTGGAAAACCCGATGGCTCTTCTAGGGGGAGATGCCATAAAATTCAGCGAGATGTTTCAGAAGGATCTTGCTGCACGAGCAATTAACGTAGACCCAGGCTTCTGGAATCAGTATGCTGTAGCCATCACCAGCGGACTGGCAATGAAAAACAATGAGATCTCTGTCATTCAGAACGGAGGCATTCCTTCAATTCCCATTAGTCTGAGTGGTGGTGGCATTCCTGCCGTAGGAGGAATGTCAGGAGGCATAGAGAGGTCTCGCACTGGGAGCAGCCCTCCGCTGACTGGACTTGAGAAGACAAACCTGGAAGTGGGAACCGGACATCCCTTCTCCAGATTCAGGGAAGAGGACAAGGAAATTGGGATTAATTGACGATTCACTTTCGGAAAACAGACTCCTAAATTGATTGTGATGTGGAAGACGATCCTTAATCCCGTTTGAGTTGTGTATTATACTGTACAAATGAAGTCTGATATGCTGTCTAGATTTGGAGCTCTAGTCTTTAGTGTTCTTCAGTCTCTGCTATACATTCATTCATACAAGGAGCATTTGTGTGATACACTTGTCTTGAGAGGTTTGCATGGTACTTACTGGTTTCTATCAGTTTGTTTTTTAAGTA
Source organism: Danio albolineatus (assembly GCA_903798035.1). Lineage (NCBI taxonomy): Eukaryota > Metazoa > Chordata > Actinopteri > Cypriniformes > Danionidae > Danio > Danio albolineatus. The sequence continues at coordinate 1,033,141 of CAIGQQ010040203.1, read as the reverse complement.
TTACGACGCTCTGACGCATTTAAATGTGTCGGCTGACGCAGGAAAAAAAAGAAAAGAAAAGCTATTTCTATGCGGATAGACATACGGTTGCTTTGTGGTACAAGGGGGGACATGAAATTGGATATTTTAATCAGCTTTTTCATACTAGACACTAGATCAGACAAAATCGTTGTATCTATTTTAATCTTTACATTCATTCTCCAGCCATGGTCTTATATTAATGTTCCGTGTCTTAATATTTATGATAACTTAACAGCGGGTATTGAAATATATTTAATTGCCTGAGTTTCTATTTAATTTAATTTCTGAATTTGAATTCTAAATATATAGTCAGACAAAAGAAAAAAATATCATCAATGCAATCATATTGAGGTGTTTTGTTCTTGTTTTCTAGATATCTAGCCTGTAAATGTGTAACGGCTACGCTGCACAATGGGACGGCTACGATATCTAAAGCTGCTACGCTCACAAGCCTCTTTTTTATCCTTTGTAAAGAAATGAAAAGAGTTTTACAAAACAGTTTGTGTTAAATAACTGCAAACCTACTGAGTACAGACACGACTGGTATGCATATTTTGTAACACACACACACAAACACACACACAAAAAAAAAAGTCAATTTGTTATGTTTGTAAATGCACTTTTTAGAGGAATGGTCTTGTTTGTGAGATTGTAATTATGTGGGACTGAGCCATCTATAACTTTATTTCCTGTTCGCTTTTTTGGGGTTTGTAAATGTGAGTTCTGGATGTAGCACAGGAATATGAGCTTTCTGCTCCCAAATCTCAAGACGTTCTGTCTTATCAAGCTCAAATAAAATGACAACAGATCCTGTCTGCTTAATGCTGTCTGTTCTGTCATTATGACCATTGCTTTTCCATCAAAATATTTTCGTCTACAGGAAATGAAACGGAGACAACAAATCAACAAAATAGTTCTGTCATTAAACTCTGCACCCTAAATATGCAATAGGGAAGGTGCCACGGTGGCGTAGTGAGTAGCACTTTCGCCTCACAGCAAGAAGGTCGCTGGTTCGAGCCTCGGCTGGGTCAGTTGGCATTTCTGTGTGGAGTTTGCATGTTCTCCAAGTGGTTGCATGGGTTTCCTCCGGGTGCTCCGGTTTCCCCCACAAGTCCAAAGAAGTGGTATAGGTGAATTGGATAGGGTAAATTGTCCGTAGTGTATGAGTGTGAATGAGTGTTTATGGATGTTTCCCAGAAATGGGTTGCAGCTGGAAGGGCATCCGCTGCGTAAAACAAATGCTGGATAAGTTGGCGGTTCATTCCACTGTGGCGACCCCATATTAATAAAGGGACTAAGCTGAAAAGAAAATGAATGAATGAATGAAATATGCAATAGGTAATTATGTACCCCTTTATACATTTCTAGAGAGCGTCAAATATGTCCCAGGAGCTACACTTTTTTGCAGTTTTTGCGAATCCACCAGAGGGCACTGTGTATGCTTTTTGAGATCTCAAATTTCTCTCGCGGGTGCCATTTGCGCCTGTTGTTCTCACGTAAATCCACCAGAGGCCGCTGTCGACTGACTGACTGACTGACTCACTGACTAACCCTCTTCTCTAAACCCAACCAACTGTGTTTTCAAAAGCAATCCAGGGAATTTTTTACCATGTTTTCAGATTTTACCACATTCTCACCCTGTTATTTACTTGTTTACTTTATTTTTTGGATTTTGTTTTTGTCTAACCTGCTTTCTGGAACCTTTTTTCACCAGACTCGAAACTTGTTATCACGGTCAACTCCTCTCTGTGTCTCAAATCCTCCGATGTACGCAGCGAGCCACTGGGCAAACTAATAACAGGGGAAAAGCCGTCCATAGGGAGGTAAGCGGACAGCTGGTTGCACGAAAAGGAACGGCGTCATACCACCCTTTAGCTATCGTTTTAAGGATGAAATGCAGCGATATGTACTTCTGGCTAGATAATATTCGGGATCTCCAGAAATGTATATAGAGCTATGTTTTCAGAATGAGCCTATGTTGCAAGCAGCCCTGAAATGTGTCAGACACAATCTAGTTTTATGGCATTATTTTTCTTAATAATTAATGAACAGTCCACAACCAGACTGCGTTCGGACGTTTAT
>CAIGQQ010040203.1:1017673-1030638 GCA_903798035.1 Danio albolineatus | reverse complement strand
ATAGATAGATAGATAGATAGATAGATAGATAGATAGATAGATAGATAGATAGATAGACAGACAGACAGACAGACAGACAGACAGACAGACAGACAGACAGACAGACATAGATAGATAGATAGACAGACAGACAGACAGACAGACAGACAGACAGACAGACAGACAGACAGATAGATAGATAGATACTAAGAAATTATTTCGCTCCAAAAAAGAATCACAATGGACCCTTTTCACAAGCCTGTTATGACGCGTGTAACCTGTCATCAGCATCTTAAATCCTTGAAAGTTTTTATTATTTCGATTTTTTTTAAACGTATGAACATTTCTATGTGTTTATGTATGTAGTAAATCATCTTTGCTTCAAATTACAAAAAACGAATCACCGCTTGTGCGAGGCGTTTCTAATGCAGCATCTCTGGGACAGAACATTCTCTCCTCTGGCTGCCGTCATCAGTCTCACACTTTTTTTTTCCTTTTTCTGAAAGTCTTTATAACATCATTGTAGAGTTTTTCTTTTATTATTTGAGCAAATAAGATTGTAAAATAATTATTTGTTGTACTCTCCCATTCACTGCGCTCTAAGTTTTCCCAACTATGACGACTTCTGCTACTGAGAAACACGGAAATATGAAAAGGGTCTGTGAAGTTTATCATTACTGTTTGTAACCTTCTGATTTTATTAAATTTGTCAGTTTTTTAAAATGTACTTTTTCCGATTCCTTAGAGTCAACTTAAATCTGTTCAAATACTATTAGATTTAATCAGTCAAAAGATATGAATATGGTATAAATATATCTAGCAGTAGATAAAGCCAAATCCAATTCTACTGGTTTACTTAATATTGGCAAAATTGACGCAGCTCATATTACACACAATAGATGAATTAATAAGAAGCATTTAAAACATTCATTTTCCTTTTCCAGCTTAGTCCCGTTATTTGTCAGGGGTTGCCACAGCAGAATGAACCACCAATTTATCCAGCATATGTTTGAAACAGCGGATACCCTTCCAGCTGCAACCCATCACTGGGAAAGATCCATACACAGTCGTTCACACACATACACTACAGCCAATTTTAGCTTACCAAATTCACCTATACCACATGTCTTTGGACTGGGGGAAACCGGAGGAAACCCTTATGAACACAAGGAGAACATGCAAACTCCACACAGAAATGCCAACTGACCCACCAGGGACTCGAACCAGCAACCTTCTTGCTGTGAGGTGACAGTGCTAGCCACTAAGTCACCATGTCGCCCTACTATTATTATTATTATTATCATCATTCATTCATTCATTCATTTTCTTTTTAGCTTAGTCACTTTATTAATCTGGGGTCGCCACAGTGGAATGAACCGCTAATTATTATTATTCACTGATTCATTCATTTTCTTTTCAGTTTAGTCCCTTTATTAATCTGGGGTCGCCACAGTGGAATGAACCGCTAATTATTATTATTCACTCATTTATTCATTTTCTTTTCAGCTTAGTCCCTTTATTATTCAGTGGTCACCACTGCGGAATGAACCACCAACTTATCCAGCACTTGTTTTACGCAGCGGATGCCCTTCCAGCTGCAACCCATCACTGGGAAACACCCATACACACTGATTCATTCACACACATGCAATACGGACAATTTAGCTTACCCAGTTCACCTATACCACATGTCTTTGGACTGTGAGGGAAACCGGAGCACCCGAAGGAAACCCAAACCAACACGGGGAGAACATGTAAACTCCACACAGAAACGCCAACTGACCCAGTCGGGACTCGAACCAGTGACCTTCTTGCTGTGAGGTGACAGTGCTAGCCACTGAGCCACCATGTCGCCCTAATATTATTATTACCATTCATTCATTCATTCATTTTCTTTTCAGCTTAGTCCCCTTATTAATCTGTGGTCGTCACAGTGGAATGAACCGCTAATTGTTATTATTCACTCATTCATTCATTTTCTTTTCAGCTTAGTCCCTTTATTATTCAGGGGTCACCACAGCGGAATGAACCACCAACTTATCCAGCATATGTTTTATGCAGCGGATGCCCTTCCAGCTGCAACCCATCACTGGGAAACACCCATACACACTCATTCATTCACACACATACAATACGGACAATTTAGCCTACCCAGTTCACCTATACCACATGTCTTTGGACTGTGGGGGAAACCGGAGCACCCGAAGGAAACCCATGCCAACACAGGGAGAACATGCAAACTCCATACAGAAACGCCAACTGAATCAGCCAGGACTCGAACCAACAACCTTCTTGCTGTAAGGCGACTATGCTAACCACCAAGCCACCATAATATTGTTATTATTATTATTAATTCATTCATTCATCTTCTTTTCAGCTTAGTCCTTTTATTAATCTGGGGTCGCCACAGCGGAATGAACCACCAGTTATTATTATTATTATTATTAAATAATGTTAATCAGATTTATTTTAATTACTCCATTTATGAATTCCATAAGCAACAATATCTCCCAGTCTTTCCTTGAGAATGAAGATGAACGCTCTCTGTCTGCAGGTCACTATGCAGCCTATTTCCCTGTTTTTGCCTTGTTTTTATGAATATTGCGTTCCAGACATTCTTGTGCTCATCACTTACAATTATCAAATAAAAATTTTCAATCTTAATTTTTCAGGGTTGACTAAAAATATAAAGACTTTTGTTTTAGCCTGGGAATGGGGTAATTTAATGAAATTCAATCATATAATTTAATATGCTGAAGATTTAAAAGCGCTTTGTGAAAGGGTGCCTTTTTAACTCAAATGATTTGAATTACTGGATGTGGGTTTTAGCTGCAGTGCTGGATGTACTGTCTTCATATCTGCCTTTGTGTAGCATGGGTACAGTTTTACACTGTTATTTACCACAGTCTGTTGATCATCCATCACAGGCTAAAATTAAACAGGTTTTAAAAGCTCAGGGACACACACTCAGTGCTGCACACACATAGAAACACGCATGCACATACACACACAAGTCACAGCCACATGGAAATGCACATACATTGACTCTCGCATTTACCCACACACAGAGAGACACGAACGCATACTTGCACACATACTCAGACACACTAAACACATACACACACATAGATATACACATACATGCACACTCACATGTATATACGCACACAGGGGCGCCGCTAGCCAGTTTGGACCCTATGACAAAATTATATTGTGGGCCCCCTTAAATGTGAAACACTAAACAAATGTGTTTGCTGTTTGTTCAAACTACTTACTTAAAATGATCTGAAACAACACAAGTATTGAGGGTTTTTTTTGGGACAACTTGATTGTTTTATGTTCAATCCACTTTAATTTGTAAAAACTAATCAGTTAACTTAGGCCTCACAGCGGCGCAGTGGGTAGCACAATCACCTCACGGCAAGAATAACACTGGTTCGAGCCTCAGCAGGGTCAGTTGGCATTTCTGTGTGGAGTTTGCATGTTCTCCTCCGGGTGCTCTGGTTTTCCCCACAAGTCCAAAGACATGTGCTAAAGGTGAATTGGGTAGGCTAAATTTTCCATAGTTTATGAGTGTGAATGAGGTTTTCCTCTGTTTCTGAATCTCTATTTCCCAGAGATGGGATGTAGCTGTAAGGGCATCCACTGCATAAAGCATATGCTGGGTAAGTAGACGGTTCATTCCACTGTGGCGGCACCAGATTAATAAAGGGGCTTAGCCAAAAATAAAATGAATGAATGAATGAGTTTTTACTGCAAAAGTCACATCCATAACAATGGAATTGGTCATAAATACAATTTAAAAGCTAAAATGACTTGTCCTACGCATACATAGATACTTTTTTGTGTGGTGTTAAACCTCTCAATCAGGGGTGCCCAAACTTTTTCTAAAGAAGGGCCAAAAACCAAGCTTAAAATATATTTGCCATGGGTAATATTCAAATTTATTCAATAATGTTTAAAAATGACTAGAAAACATTGCTTTATATTAACCGATACTGTATTTTTTTTTACATTTTATAATGAACTAATTACAGTACAAACCATCTTATTTAATAAGCAAAACATAACAATCTCATTTATAGCAGAATTCTGCTAGTTTTTGCCTTGATTTGCTTGCCAATGTCTTCTCCATAGTCCTCTATCCATCAAGTGACAGTATTTACATTTTTTAAAAATCAGACTCATTTACAACATTTAACTAAAACATTTGTTTTCAGTTTGTTTTTTTGTAGCTCACCAACAAACAAAACAGGTTATGTCAAATTAGAAATGACAATCTCTGTGTTATTCACCCCAACCCTCTCCATCATTCTCACTTTCCTCTCAGATGCGATGGTGGGCCAGCCCAGAATGGGCCAACTTCGGCTTGCGGGCGTCTCTGCACTCTTCTCAAAGTGAGCATTTTAAATGGCTGCTTACAAAAGTGATTTCTTGTACATTCACACCATTGAATGTAAAAATAATTTCTTCAAATCTCTAATGAGGTGTATAAAAAACAGATACACTACAACACATATGTGTAGCATTGATTTTGTTAGCCATTTTAGCTTCAGCATGACAAATGCTGTAGCACAACAATTAGCATAGCATACTTAATCTCTGTCTGATCTTAAATTATTTTCAGCAAAGTGCACGTGCTACACACTCTTCCACACGGCTGACCCTAAACAATAAACAGATAATTAAGAAGTGCCACGATATGACTCCTGACAGCTGTGTAATATTCATTTTCTGATGCTCTCTTTGCTCAGCTCAGACCAAAGCCGTTTGGCAGTTATGTGCTCCACCTACAGGCCAAACAACGAAAACCCAATGACAAATATGAAAGCTTTTTCACTTATTTAATCAAACAATTATTCATATTTATATTTTTAGTTATTCATTCATCAAAACAGACCGGCTAGTTCAAGCTGTGTCATTTTGGAATACTGTCTCGCATATTATGTTACCTAAAGTTACTGTTATTCATGTTATTATTGTGTATGGAGAATTTGAAGAATAATCACCAATAAAAATACCTTTTTAGGTTATAGCATCCTCTGAATTTTTGCATTATCTGTCATACAGGGTACAATAAGGAATAAAAACAATTTCTGCAACAATTTGCCCCCTAATTATGCATATGGTTATTGATATTGTACATTTAATAAACAATACAGTATAATACTAATAGACTTTTAACATTCATTCATTTTCTTTTTAGCTTAGTCACTTTATTAATCAGGGGTCACCACAAGGAAATGAACCGCCAACTTATCCAGCATATGTTTAAACAGCGGATGCCCTTTCAGCTGCAACCCATCACTGGGAAACATCCATACACTCTCACATTCACATCCGGACAATTTTAGCTTACCCAATTCACCTATACCGCATGTCTTTGGACTTGTGCGGGAAACCGGACCACACAGAGGAAACCCTCGCAAACATGGGGAGAACATTCAAACTCCACACAGAAATGCCAACTGATCCAGCCGAGGCTCGAACCAGCGACCTTCTTGCAGTGAGGTGATTGTGCTACCTACTGTGCCACGGTGACGGCCAGATTTTTTACTTATATGTGCATATTGAATATTTTCATGTTAAACACAAGTTAAATAAAATATGTATTGGATTTTATCGTATGCAGAGCCTCAGACAAGTTTCAACAATAAACTTCCTATAGTTTGATTTGATTTAATTATTATATGATTAATATAATTATAGAAATGATTTAATTATTATATTCTTTCTTTCAGCCATTAAACCACTGTTAAGTCTTTATTTTTATTTTGTTTTATTAGTTTATTTTTGGTTCACAGATGTTAAACGTTAAGGCTTCAAACTAACTGATTGATTCCCATCATCATACTTCAAGAGTTCACACTTAGCTGATGATTGATTATAAAGCTTGTTTGGGAGAAAGCCCTGAGGTCATAAGATCCAAAGCCCGGGGCTCCCTCCCGTATGCAAGGCGAGAGGGGAGTTTGAGCTCAGGTAGATCTCGAGAACTCCGCTGCCTATTAGCTAATAATCAGATAGGGATTGCTCTTAAGAGATAACTACTTCTACGAGCATGTTTATGGTGCTGATTTGGATTAGTCAATTAACTTAAGTTGCATGTTATTGGACTGTGGGAGGAAACCGGGGAACCCGAGGAAACCCACGTGAGCACAGGGAGAACGTGTAAACTCTACACAGTAACGTCAGCTGGCTTGGTAAGGACTAGAACCAGTAACATTCTTGCTGTGAGGCAACAGTGCTAACCACTGGTGCCACCAATCTAGGACAGGAAGAGAAATAGGGGTGGAAGGGGGGATTCTTCAAAATGAAGATGGCTGTGATATAGAACTTAGGGTATTTATAATGGCTTAGGAATCGTCTGATTGGTGAATTATAAATTGGATAATGCGGGACCAGCTGCAAGCAATCATAAGCACGTGATCCTCTCGAAATTAGTTTATAAATAAACTTCACTTAAGAATAAACTAAATACCTTATGTAATAGAATAAAAAAAAATGGTTATCTTTTGGGCGACACAGTGGCGCAGTAGTTAGTGCTGTCAACTCACAGCAAAAAGGTCGCTGGTTCGAGCCTCGGCTGGGTCAGTTGGCATTTCTGTGTGGAGTTTGCATGTTCTCCCCGTGTTCGCGTGGGTTTCCTCCGGGTGCTCCGGTTTCCCCCACAGTCCAAAGATATGTGGTACATGTGAACTGGGTAAGCTAAATTGTCCGTAGTGTATGTGTGTGAATGAGAATGTATGGATGTTTCCCAGAGATGGGTTGCAGCTGGAAGGGCATCCGCTGTGTAAAACAAATGCTGGATAAGTTGGCGGTTCATTCCGCTGTGGCGACCCCGGATTAATAAAGGGACTAAGCCAAAAAGAAAATGAATGAATGAATGAATGAATGGTTATCTTTTATACTGTAGAAAAATGCAGCTAGTCAAACCTCAATGGTCATCATTGCAAACATGGTTTTCTTTCTGTTAAGGGGTTTGGCTATGTTTCCAGGCAGACTGTTAAGAAATGTGGCACACAAGTCCGAATCAGATGAGGATATTCAAACTGACAAACTTAAATGTGTTTGCCATTTAGTGGGTCATTCAGTGTACATCAGACATTCAGCATGTGACCGGACTGAAATAGACTTGAAACTACTTGAAAAAAACATGATTTAAACCTGTGGTACTTAATGTACATAGCAGTGTGTTCTCAGTACCAGAGTTGCAAACCACTGTTGAACAACTCCACAGTTCAAATGCAGGTTTTGACAAAAAAAAAAAAAAAAAAAAATCCCATTTTAACCCATTGAAGCTTTCTTTGTAATCAAAATTATTTGTCATTATTTAGATTTTAAGGCTGCATTTTAGCTTGTTTTTGTTATATAGAATACAAATGTTGGTTTTTATATTGGTTTAAAATTTAGGATGCACTTTAGCTTGTTTTTTTTGCTATAAAGCATACAAATATAGTTTTTTATGTTGGTCTAAAACAGCAGACAGGCTTAAAAAAAGTGTAAAAGTCATCTCTGACCGTAAGTGGCGCTAAAAAGCACAAATACTCTGGGACTGTTCAAGGTCAGCGGTCCCAAGCTTTTTATCACCGCGGACCGGTCAACGCTTGACAGTTTTGGGGGGGTGGATGTGGGGGTTGGGGCGGTGGTTCGTAGGTTGCTAGGTGACCATCAACCTCAGAGGATGACAAGCTGACAAAACATTGCTGTCACTTTGCATTAGTCTAACGATATGTGGATATTCCATTCAAAGTTTGCAGCTGATTGGTAAGTTCTTGTCACATGACTCGCAGTGCACTCATGACATTCATTCAAATGAGTTACAATTTTTGCAACCCAGGCTCATTCTGAGAACGTGGTCCTGAGTACGTTTCTGGAGGCCGCGGAATACGTCCCGTCAGGTACGTCTTGTTGCACTTTTTGTTTTCGCAAATCCACGAGAGGCCGCTGCGGATGCTTTTTGAGATCTCAAATGTCTCTCGCGAGTGCCGTTCACGCCTGCTGTTCTTGCGTAAACCCACTAGAGGCCGCTGTCGGCTGACTGTTAGGCTGGCTGACTGAATGACTGACTGACCATCCAATCGACTGACCCACCCTCCCCCTTCCCTAAACCCAACCAAAATTTTATTGATTGACCCACCCACACACTTCCCTAAACACATCCAACAATTTCAAAAAAGCAATCCAGAATAAAAGAAAAGCACTCGTCTCATTTTTACCACATTTTCAGACTTTACCACATTCTCACCCTGTTATTTACTGGTTTATTTCATTATTTGGATTCTGTTATTGTCTTACCTGCTTTCTGAAAGCACTCCTCACTGGACTCGAACACCGCCATCATGGTCCACCGACGAACACGGCGAGCTAACGGGACAAACTGGTTGCAGCTGGAAAGTCGTCCACACGAGGCGAGCGGTCGGCTGGTAAGCGTGAAAAGAAACAGCGTCACACCGCCCTGTATCGTTCGTTTAAAAAAATGAAACGCAGCCATACGTACTTCTGATGACGTAATGTGCGGTCTCCAGAAACGTTCGTGGGACTACGCTTTCACAATGAGCCTGAGTTGTTTTTTTGTCATTTCAAGTGTGATCAAGCATTGCGTGTTTTGTTGTTTCTCTAGTTTCAGAATAAGGCTCATGCTCTTCTAGAAAAGCTGCAACTCGTTTGCATTGAAAGGGACACACATTTATTTTTATCCCGCATCCAAATCAGAGAAATAGCTCATTTGGAAAGCTGTAATACATTATGTGTGAGGGATTTTGAACTGAAACTTCACAGAAACATTTTGGAAACCTTCTATCACTCATTCAATCTGGCTACCTTAAATGGCTGTGCCTTGTTTCCAGCTGGCTTTGAATTTCAATCCAGTGCAACTCAATCCTGATCCATGGATCCTAAAATAAATATAAATATATTCACTTACTGTAAAGCCCTGGTACAGTCTAGAAGTTATAATCTGCGCTCAACCTGTGGTCTGTGTGAGTCCTAATGCCCCAGTAAAAAGTGAAGGGAACGCTATACTGTCAGTGGGCGTTGTCTTTTGGATGAGACGTTAAACCGAGGTCCTGACTCTCTGTGGTCATTAAAACTCCCATGGCACTTCTCGTAAAGAGTAGGGGTGTAACCCCGGTGTCCTGGACAAATTCCCTCTCGGTTCTTAACCATCATGGCCTCCTAATCATCCCCATCTACTGAATTAGCTGTATTTCTGTCTCTCCACTCCAGCAATAGCTGGTGTGTGGGGAGCGCACTGGCGCTGTTGTCCTGTGGCTGCCGTCGCATCATCCAAATGGATGCTGCACACTGGTGGTGGTGTGGAGAGACCCCCCTCATGATTATGAAGCGCTTTGGGTGTATGGCCATACATGATGTGTGCACTATATACATACACATTACATTACATTACATTATAATTTCTTCCTCTCTATTTTTGTCTGAGTGTTTTGAACAAAAAAGTGCACGCCTGTCATTTCGGATGTGAGATTGTTTTGTTGTTTCTCTGATTTAAGAATAAGGCTTCATACTCTTCTTGAAAGCTGAAACTCATTTTCATTTAAAGGGACACACACAAAAATTATGTTTTTTAGCCCACATTTAAATGATACGAATATCAAATTTGTGTGAGGAATTTTGAGCAGAAACTTCACAGAAACATTTTGGAAACCTTCTATCACTCATTCAATCTGGCTACCTTAAATGGCTGTGCCTTGTTTCCAGCTGGCCTTGAATTTCAATCCAGTGCAACTCAATCTAGGCCTGATCCATGGATCTTACATGTCATGGGTATATTTTATAATGCACATAGTGGAATTAATTGTGATGTGTATCACCAACTGCATTGCAAAATTTTCGCTTTCCTGGCTTTTTTCTGGTATTTCTCAAACAAAACCACTTGAATTCTTGCTTAAAATGTCATAAACAAAAACAAGAAATAACTAAAGAATTCTTTCATTTATTTAATTTCCACTTTTCCTCACTTCTTTACCACATGTTTAGGCTACATTCAGTGACAGAACAAGTTAACAGACAAGCCAGTCTTAAACTGTAAAAATGAAGGGTCACACTTTATTGTGATGGTCCGTTTGTTGAATTTAAGCTACATTGCAACTAATTCTCATTAGATTATCAGTAGACTGTTAGGCTGTGGTTAGGGTTGGGGTTAGGGGTAGGGTTAGTGTAAGTTGACATGTACTTGCAAAGTCTCTTATAGTCTAAATGTCTGTTGAATGTCAGTATCAACAGATATTAAGTAGACAGTCAAATGGACCATCAAAATAAAGTGTTACCAAATGAAGATTCTTTAGTTTACCCAACCTGCATGTCTTCAGGCTTTGGAATGAATTATTGTTAAATAAATGAAAGACGTGTAACAGATAAATGCATATAAGTATACACAAACGTGCGACATCTAAGTTTTTGACTCTTCTAAAGCACAAAAATACCATAATATGTTTGCAGATATTTAAGAAACATGCCAAGTGAACATTCTTGCTTATCTGCTTTGAAAATATCAGTTAGATGCCGGAAAGGCTGTCTTTGTTTTGGCTATTTAACCCACCCAATGCCAGTTACGGCAATTGTATTTCAGCACCCCGGGTTCCCTTGGTGGAAAACAGCGTATTTGACTCTTTCAGTCAGAGTGGCTCTCAAAGTGTGTGTCCTCGACCGAAATGCAACCTCCGGTGGACAGTAGCAGACTCGGAGACACAGACTCAGTTCCACATGAGGTGGTTATTAATTATGAAATAATAGAAATATTATGAAGGTAAACATTAGGTGAGCAGGTTACATTGTAACCCTGTGTCCTAACAGCGCGCTACGTGATGAGATTTGCAGTGATAAACAATTTGGCTGTTTGCACCAGAAAACGCATAAGAAATTTAAATACAGCAATTCAGAAGCACAGAATAGTGCACTCCAACGAAATGGTAAAGTTTATAATCTAATTAATACATATTAAACCTCTTTAACAATATTAAATGTATATGCTGAATCACTGATATGTGTTGGCTTGCACAGTTGTAAAGTTCAATTTCAAACAGTTTATTTTATTTTCAAGATCTGAGGTGAACTATCTGCTGCTGCTTTCAGTATAAGGCAATAAATGTCATGTAAAATGGCATTCAAACTCACATTATTAGCATTTAACACTGAATAAAGCACATGAGGCGTACCTGAGGTGATCGTGGTCAGTTTGTCCTGTTGTTCAACAGAAAGAAATAGAAGCCATTTCTAAAATATAAATTTCAAGTGTTCGTTAGGACAAAAAACTCCTTTAAATTTGCAAAAATTTTATTCAATCTTTTATTTAGAACATGACTGAAGTCAGCCTTTAGGCTCCATAGTCAGACTTGCTCCTGTTGGTGTCGTCAATCTGGCAACCTGCGCTTGCATGTGTTTTGAACAAGGCGTGCAATACCTAGTTCAACCACTGGATGTAAAACTTACATACTGCACCTTTAACAGAAAATTAAAGTGAGTGAATGCAGTGAGAAGCAAGATTTACTATTAATATTATTGGACAGATATTTTTGACGTATACAACTCATGTTGTTAACGTATGTTTTAAATTTTTCACTAAAATGTAATATTCATGGAAACTGTCCGGATGGTTTTTATTATAATTATTTTATTTACTTATTTAATGCATGAAAAAAGGTATCTATCTTGTATCTGCCTCTTTGAATGTTGGTTTCAATGGCTGCACTGCAGAGTTGAGTGTTTAGTATTGATGCAACTCTGTGTTGGCATGAAGCAGGTAATCTGAGCACAGCTTTGGAGAATCAATGCCACTCTCTTTAGTCGGCAGTAGCTGATCTAGTTCACATGGACACATTGAGAGGCAGATTGGGGCCATCGCATTACAGCAATTTCATCGTCACATATTTAAATACCGTCTACAGAAAATCAACTTTGTGCTTATATTTTACCTTTATTATTATTATTTGTTGTATAACAGGCTAAACCACCCAGAGGTTGCGATTTTAACCTCTGTGCTATTAGACAGGTCAAGATGTGTGCAGAAAAAGATCCCATGAACAAATTTGCTAGAAGAAACCCCTCCTGCAGACATATCAGCACACTGTAGCGTTTGGCTGGCAAGCAGTGAACCTCTCTGGGGTTTTTAGGTGGCTGTTTGGAAAAGCTGACACTCACAGGCATATTGCTTTAGAGGGTGACAAATGGTTGTACTAAAGTCTTCCATAGGGTATATGTAGCTGTCAACAGCCATAGTCAACAGCCTTAATCTCACTTTCAAAAGCTCAACAGTCATTTTAATTCAGGCATCTGACCGGACTGGCTTTTGACGACGTTTTAACATGTGATGCTGCAGACGCGGATGACACACTGTAAGAAGAATGTTTCGATGTGGTGTAATTTGGGGTAATAAGCGGTAGTGAATGAGCTCAGCAAGGCGCCTTTATTGAGAATAATCCATCAGAGTGATCTGATGAGTACTGATAAATGATTAACCTAGGGCTACATGATAAGCAGCCTATTAAATGTCTCAGATATGTGATCCGTGAAGGGCGATATTACATACTGTCGCCTAGATCAACCCTCATACGTCAAGACAAACTTCATTACAGTGATGGAACGCCATTGGAGAAAAGAGTGGAGGAGTTGAGAGGTAAAAGAGCACACTGCTGATATGCTGAACAGATCCCATTAATCCGTTTAATCCCGATTTCAGAATATACAAGTAATCCTTAGACCTCCCGAACAAACAAACGTCACGCTTACTTTAATATTACTGTATGTTGGTTAAATTAGGTTTTATACTCGATACATTTAAATAAAACAATATATATATTAGGGCTGTCAATTGATTTAAAAAATTAACTAATTAATCACACTTTTGTCTGTGATTAATCATGATTAATCACGAAAAGCCGTATTTATTACAGAAATAAAAACACAGGCATGTAAGTGCCATTTGAATTTTAAAACAATCAATGCCAATAACAAACAGAAATTATTTCCAT
>CAIGQQ010040203.1:998972-1017273 GCA_903798035.1 Danio albolineatus | reverse complement strand
ATATATATATATATATATATATATATATATATATATATATAATAGCAGTAGCAGTGCGGTATGGCTGTATATCGGCAATGGTGGGAGGCGTGCGTTAGCTCAAGGCTACAGGAAAAGTGCCTTAGTTTCCCACCAGTGACGATACGAGAAAACAGGTAAAAGAACACATATCAATAAAAGAAAACACGTTAAAGCATATTAAAAACAAGTTAAAAATCCAAATACAGTGCGATATGGCTGTATTTTGTCAAATGTTTGACTCAATAGTGCGTTTGTCCATATGTAATACATGTCATTTGGAATTTTTTTATGTAATAATTGTATTAAAAATCTGCTACCCAATGTTTAAGGAAACCACTCTACATGTTATAAAAGTTAATTACCTGTAAGGAAATAAGGCACATTACCTTTCACCGACACATTAAACACATTAGAGGAAATATTACAGCTGACATTTGCAGAAATTACACTACAGCCATATCGCACTGTTACTAATATGATATTGCATTTATACAACATTTCAACGGCATAAACGTGTCTATAAAAATGAAAATCAAACAAAGAGAGTCTCAAAAAGAAATATTTTTTAATGAAGAATTACTTCCGTCATTCATTCACATTTGCAGCTGACGTCAGAACAGCAGCTGTTGCTCAAAAAGTCACTTTAGAGCCAGTATTTGAATGATTCTTTAGCCTAATGTCTAAAATGATGACAAAACAGGTCATTATTGCTCACATTTTAAGATTATAAGGCTGAACAGCATGAAATGCCATACCGAGATTTCCCAGTATTTCTGTTTCAATCACAATAATTAAACCCGAAAAAGTCAAAGCAAAGCAAACACAACCAGATTACTATGTTATAAATACAGAACTACAACATACAAAAGAGAGAGATTGACCTAGAATGTCACAATTTTATAATGATTTGATCAGCTGTAGTTTGAAATACAAAAAGAAGACGCTGAGTTGTTTTCCCCTAAGGACTTATTATGCAGCCTCCATCAACCATCAATTTCTTTGCTTTGCATGGCCTCTGATGCACTGAATCTCTGAAATGATCAATTTTACTAAGCACTATAAATTTCCATAGGCACTATCCTTAAAAATGAACTGCCTAGTTGCAATCTAAATAACTAAATAATTTCACAAAAAAAAAATTCAAGAGTACATTATGTTGTCCAACAGCTGCAATATTTGTCAAACTGTTGTGATTTTGCTCCTCTGCTTGTAACTCTATGTGGGCGGAGTAATACACAAGAGTGATGAGGCTGTATGAGTGCTGTTATTGCAAACAATCGCACGGCTATCAGCCAATTAGATCAGAGAACCAGACAGGGGTGCGTTTCCAAAAACCATTGTTAGCCAACTAAGTTCGCAAGTTCCGTCGTTACAAACATAGTTCATTGATTTGACGTTTCCCAAATCCATCGTTCCAATGAACATTCGCAAACTTTTGCGCTTGCAACTACACCTCTGGAGCTGTAGTTAGAATAATCATTATTATTGTTGTTGTTGTTGTTGTTATTATCAAAAATAATAATATTAATAATAGTAGGATTTTTTTTCATTTCCTAATAAATAATAAATATTACATTTAATTAGCTTTTGTAAATTACTTTAAGTTTTAGAATAGAATATGTAATGTTCTCAATAATATTTGTAAAGGGAACATACAGGCCCTATATGTGCCGTTTACACATATATTACAGTTAATATATAAAACGAGTGCATTTTTTTACCAAAACTAATATTGGTTTTTTTTTCAATGTCTGCGCGTGTAAAACAATATTATTTGCACAAATAAATAATGGGGTTCTTCTCTAAAGAAGTAGTTACTCCACCCCGTTTAGAGCATCACTGTGGGTGTTTTACGTTATAACTAACGTGGTTCAAACGATGGATCTGCGACAGAGAAACTACGGGTTTTGGAAAACACTCGTCACTACATTGTTCTTTCCCAAACGATGCATCATACTATGATAGTTCCGCTGTGAATTACGTTGTTGTTTGGGATATATATATATATATAGTACCTCACTTTATGCTTATAAAATAAACAACTTTATAAAATATACATTTAAAGCACAGCTGTTTCATCTACTATCTTCTAGTGTCACTTCTCCAAATGTCAGCTGTAATATTTCCACTAATAAGACCAGTCGGTGACAGGGAATATGCTTTATTTCCTTACAGGATATTACATTATAACTTTTATAGTGTGTGGAGTGGTTTCCTTTAATATCGGGCAGCATATACTGTATATGTTCTTCCAATTTTAATGCAAATATTAAATAACAAAATATTTCCAAATGACATGTATTACATATGGATAAACACACTATTGAGTCAAACATTTGACCAAATAAAGTTTAAAAAAATATAATCTTGTTTAAAAAAATATAAAGCATTAGATATATTATTTAAAATGAAGGCAGAAAGTGCCGAACAAAACCTGATAGCCCAATTTTGTGGAAGTGATTTCATACCACTATGAAAAAAAGAAAAAAGTACCGATAAATAGATCGAACCCTGTCTGACAAACAAGCCTGGTCAATTATACAAAATAAAATCAAGTATTCATAAGTAGAAGGTAATGGGATATTCACTGACAGATTGAATAATTCAGTTTGCTTAGGTGTCTCTGGCATTAGTTTGTAGCTAATGGTTGCCTTGCTAAAAAATTCATGCGAGACAATGCTTGAGTGAGAAGATACGCATAATTATGCCTACTTAATTTACTTCGCTCTGCTGCAAATTAAATGCTCGCTCCTAAAGAACGCCTGTCCATTTAACACAGGTGTAATGTAAATGTATTGTCAATTGATTTATGAATTTGATCTCTGGCCCACTCAACGCTCCTTCCCAATTTCATTCATAAATCTTTCATTGAGAACAATTACGCATTCAGCTTCTCTTCATAGCTGCATTATCTGACCTGAATGCCCTTGTCACGGCTGTGTAATGGACACTAAATATTCTGAAATGACCTAGTTAAGGTTATAGATTCAGACTGGAACATTAGTCGTTGATTTCTTCATTTCTTATTTTAATCAATGGTACTCTGTGCAGAAGATGGCTCAAAATGAAGAGATACCCTCCTTGTGTACTACATATATTTACATTAAAATTCTGCATTAAAAAAACACATCATGATGGACATTTCATTTAATGTTAATATTTTTATTATCATAATTAAAATAATCTAAAAAGTGGAATTAAACCTCTAATTATAAAACTTTACTATGCATTATGTCATGCAAATCATATGCTTGACTACGAACATACTGCAGTGTCATGTATAATTAGATGTAAATCAGCTGTGATGAGTGCGTGACAGCTTAAAACACACACACACACGCACATACATACTTCCTACCGAGCATAATAGTGCTGAGCGCTGGTGATCCCATCGATCTTGGGAATAATTCTCTATGAAACTGATGGATAGGGACAGCCATTGACAGAAAAGCTAAAGAGCACTTTGAGACGTCCCCTGTGAATAGCTATGATGGAAAATAGATTGTTGAAAAAAGATTTATGTTTGTATTCCCCAGCCTCACACACACACATGCACAGCTGTCCTATGTCAGCTAGTGGTTTTGGTGGACAGATCAATTGGGATTTCCTGTGTTAATGCTCAAGGCAGGATTATGCTGTCAGGTTTTCTATTGTCTGCAAAAAAATGCATATGTTGTCAACACGATCTCATGAGTATTCATTTGTATCTTATGTAAAGCGTGATTCTAGTGCAAATATTTACTTGCATTTGCAAAAACACTGAAACGTTAAATTTTTTACATTTTCATACCTGACACTTTTGAAATCTTTATTTAAACTATGAATACTGAATTAATGTAATAGTCTGGTCGGTTCTTTTATATTTATAATTAATCAGATTATTGTTTCCAATAGAATGCAAGCACATTTAACTCTTGGCATGTTTGATTAAGGTATCATTCTATATAATATGTGATCTCAGGTGCCTTAAAAATAATTAAATCCTCTGTAATGTGTTTAAACCTGTTACCCAGCACTCACTTTTGGGGATTTACACCTATACCTAGCTTTGAATAATAACAGTTCCTGACTCCAGTTAGCTACAAACACAAACTAGGCATCATTGGAAAGAAGACACTTTGGGCTTTACAATGCTAAAAGGGAAAGTGTCATGCTCAAAAATATAAAAAGTTATAAAAAAAAATTGTATTGTGTTCAATGTTTGTTTTTCCATATACAAACACAGGAAAACATTAATGCAATGTCCTAGAAAAAAATATAACATGAAAGCCAAGTGTTTCAGGAGTTATATTTCAAATTTGATTAAAACAAAATAACGTTAAGGACACCTATTATGTATTTTTTTACAAGATGTAATGCAAGTTTTGGTGATCCCAGAGCTCAAAATACCCATCAGAACTTTGAATGATCTAGAGGCAAAGTCTAAAGCGCATGGCGCAAAAGCATTAAGGGCATGTACGAATCCACTTTTGCTATTTTAAGAACAAAAAATATGGTGGTCTAACAGGGCTGTGCTTATTCTCTTATTGAGTTATGGGGAGTTCTTAGTATAATGTGCATTAAACCAATCTCATCACTCATTCCCTTTAAGAATCAGTTGCGTCACGCCATAGCGCATTTGCTATTTACATGGTGGACTTTGTAAGTGGAAAAAATAGCGAGAAACAGTTAAACAGACCATCTGCAGCACGAGGATAAAGAATGAGCCTCCTCCATTCAGCCTCTTTACTTTCGCTTTACTGTTACTCTTTGTGAAGTTTCACAAACTAATTTCGAGAGGAACACGTGATACTATTGACCGCAGCTGGTCTCCCATTTACAATCACCAGCTAGCCAATCAGATTAAACCAATCCCACTATAAGAAGAAACCCCCCATCCACCCCTTCTCCTCCTTCTATCTTTAACACGGGGAGCCCTCGAGAACTACCTGATCTCGTTACATGCTCATTCTACCAGGCGGGAGCCCTGGGCTCAACTATCTCCGAGCTCAGGGTTCTCTCCCGGGACAGCATGCCAAACCTGCTAACAGTTGTCAAACAGTTGTCAAACAGTATCTAAGTGCGAACTCTTGAAACTTTTGTGGATGAGGAAATGGTGTTGTACGCACTCCCGATCCGTTAGCCTACATATTTAATGTTGTCTGTTAAGCGCACAGATTTGTTTCAAAACTATTTCTAAATTCAGTTCTAATTTCCAGCAAACTAATAAATGAACAATAATAACGAAGAGTGGTCAAAAAGTTATATCCAAACACACGTCCTTTTCGTATGCCCCACATGGTGATGCATATGTCTCCAAAACCCAACAGGTGGACAAATCAAAACCTGTTTTTGTTAAAACAAATACACATTTGCATAAAATAAACAATACTGCTAATAATAATAACATTTTTGTAATTTTTGTAACATTTTAATCCTTCATTTATGTCAAATGTAAATATATTTGTGTATTACTGTACATCCTGTGTGTATTAAGCAGTGTACGCGTTTGGACCTGCATAGGCATGACTAAAGTGCTTTGCGCTGGACTTTAGACCTGCTTTTACTTGGTCAATGATGTGGGCTATTTCAGTTTCTCAAGTTAGCAACAAGCCAACAATGCGCCTTAAAGAGCCATGAAACTCCTCTCTTTCAGTTTAAGTCTACCTCAAAAATTAAAAAAAAGAAAGTGGCGCAAATGAATTTGCTATTTAAACAATGTGGTGAAAACATGAAAATTAAGGTTGTGCTGGTCTGAAAATAGCAACAAATCGCAAATAGTCAAACACGTCTTGCGCCTATATTGCGCCGGGTGTATGGTAGAGCCTTTATTATACCAAATGCCAACTTTTGTGGGTCAGTTTCTGTGTATGAACCTTTAAATGTTTAAATGTTAAATGATGGACATGTTGGATACCCAATGATGACAGGCAGTAGCTATGTTTCCATCTATCTATTTTTATGTGCATTTTGGAATATTGCATAAAAAAACACCTAGAATGCCAAGATGCACATAAATTTTGAAAATGTGCAAAAAATGTTTGCATTCACAACCGATAAGAATAAATGCGCATAAACTATGGTGATGCACTAGATGTTTTAACCACTACAGTGTGAATATACAATGCTATCTCATAGCAGTTCATAACGTTTTGATTTAGTGGCTAATTCGTATGAATTCGTACGATCTCATTCTTACAATTTAGTATGATATGCTCATCCCCCCATGACGGTTGGGTTTTGGGGTGGGGTTGAGTGCCACGTTTCCTTTTTAAAATCGTACATTTTCGTATGACTGAACGTATGAATTCATACGAATTAGCCACTAAACTGACAAAACGTAAAATAGCTACGTTTCCTTGTGAGGTCAGGCTGGATTATATGCTCTAGGGACCAGCCTAGGCTGATATCACTGTTGCGATCATGTGTGTCAAGGGGTTAAGTCCACCTGAACATTCTCTATCACTGTCCATAAGTGACTTAGCTGAAGTTCTACTTTTCAAACCAGTTTTCAGCCACTATGTCCCAGAGACCACTTGTAGACTTTGAGATTTCTAATGAATCTATTTCAACCTCTTCCTTCTGTGCATTGAAGCTCCTGTTTGTAATCAAAAGATCTCCCATGGGCACACTGGTCTTTAGAGAAAATTATTACAGGCCTTGAGGCAGTTTGCATACATTGACTTCTTCTGGCTCTACATCTACAGCTCATCTCTTCCATGGATTTACTGATCCTTAAACAGCATTTGCTAGGCATCTCTGAGAGATCTGAAATCACAGTTGTTCAGTTTAGGTCTTTTACACACTGAAATTCATTTAGTGATGTTATGCACTGTTGAAGGTGAAATGTCTTCCTATATCTTTCTTTACGCAACATTGTTTTCAATCATTTCAATAATTTTCTCACATATTTGTTGGCAAACTGGTGATCCTTGGCCCATCTTTGCTCTTAAAAGACTACTAGACCTATCTTGGATGCTGCTTTATGCCGAGTTATGCCGTCAGAATGCGGACAATTTAGCTCACCTAATTCACCTGTACCGCATATCTTTGGACTTGTGGGGGAAACCGGAGCACCCGGCGGAAACCCACGCGACCACGGGGAGAACATGCAAACTCCACACTGAAATGCCAACTGACCCAGCGGATGCTCGAACCAGCGACCTTCTTGCCGTGAGGTGACAGCACTACCTACTGCACCACCGTGTCACCCAATAAAATACAAATTCTTTTTTATTTGCGTTTTCCTTATGACATGTTCAGACTGAATGATTTTCAAAGTAGTCGTGTCACAGATGTGTTCACACTGCATGACTATCTGGGCTAGCGTTTTGTCGCTGCTTTGTTTACACTGCAAGATGGATCGGCGACAGGGAGTTTCACACTGCATGACTTCAAAATAGGAAGAATCGCTGACAACTTTGTCCAAACTACGTCTCACACCCAAAAAAACGTAGTATATCTTTTGTTATTAACTACAAGACGAGAAAGAAGCCTTTAATGGGGTAGAAAATGCATATTTGTTCACCTGGCTTTGAAGGGAATTTGCCATTTCTCCTCACCTTTTTTATTTTTTGACCGGTTTAGGTTGTGATATTGCTCACATGACAAGTCAAACAGACATGGGGGCTCCTGCCAAATTTACATAAATTTTCCCCCTATTTCTTCTGTCCGAATAAACTGAAAATAAGCGTTTTTAACTTCTCCCACAACCTCCCGCTGGCCTGCAGGTACCTTCACTAGTGAATGCTGCTCTCTCATTGGCTGTAGGCGATTGCCGGTGTTATGTTCAGTCAAAACACTTTTCACACAGCAAGATTTGAATCGCCGACAGCCCCTGATTATCAGCACACCAAATATCTCCCGGGCATCGGCGACTCATCGGCGATTCTCTCAGATCGCGTCTTTGATAGTTCATATTGTGTGATTGTCACTCGCGTGCACGAGCACTGATTTGCCTGTGATTTCAGGCATTTGTCATCGATTTCTCAAAACCTGTCGGCGAGTCAAAATTGGGGCTAAAATCATGCAGTCTGAACTAGGCATTACTGTCCCAACTTTATCTGATTTGGAGTTGTAGAAAACCTTTGCTTTAATTAAAATTCAGGACTGTCCGGTCACTAAACAATTCAAGCAGAACTGAGAAAATTCCTCACAACAACAGGGGACATACACACAAGCTAAAAGAGCTTGGCTGTAATGAGAAGGGGGAGGTAAGTTCTGCACCAGAAAAAGATTTCACACAATACAAAGAGTAGTTTAAAAGTTTATAACATTCTGAACGAATAACCTTTATTTCATGATATTCTCCTACTGAGGGTGCTGAGAGTGTCTTGAAAAACAAGTTTGGTGGTGCACTCTTAAAACAAACGGTTCTATATAGAACCAAAAACGGTTCTATCGAGCGCTTCATATATGGAACCCCAAAAAGGTTCTATATAGAACCATTTTAAGGGTTCATTAAATAGAACCCCAAATGGTTCTTTGAATTCAAGTTAGATGGTTCTATTTAGAACCATTTAAGGGTTCTTTTTATTTATTAATGAATTATTGCTACTTATTAATTAATAAAAAAAATAAAACCAATCCAGACAATTCAAATTGTTTAAATTTATCCAATCCATTATACAAAATATTTTTTAAATAGTACTTAAAATTGCACCTCTGCATACAGCAGATCTACCTTAACAGTTTAATGGCATTCAACAATGTAATTGTAATGACTTCACTTTTATAAGCTTTTTTACTGTTTGAGCAAATACAGTACTTAACTTTCACACATCTCTAAAATGAAGAGAAATATATCACAATGCAGATAGAAACAATACACAAAACAATATCAATACATCTATTAAATAACACTACAATTTCAAAAAGTGGATGGTACATGTATGTATTGGTCATCACAACATCCATTTTTATACATAATTTTTAACCTCACAGCAAGCAGGTCACTGGTTCGAGTCCCGACTGGGCCAGTTGGTATTTTCTGTGTGGAGTTTCCAAGTTCTCCCAGTTTTCTTGTGGGTTTCCTCTGGGTGCTTCGGTTGCCCCCACAGTCCAAAAGCATGTATACGGTATAGGTGAATTGGCCATAGTGAAAAAATGTGTGTAGATGTAAGAAAATATGGGTGTTTCCAAGTGCTGGGTTGTGGCTGGAAAGGGCAGATTAATTGGTGATTCACTCCACTGTGGTGCCTCTGATAAATGAGGAAGTTGAAGGATAGCGAGTGGGTGTTGTCCATTGTAATACTGACACTTCAAGCCTTGGTGGAATCAGGAGAGCTGTTGAATCCTGATTGTTGTAGGACCTTTGGATTTCTGTAAAACAATATTTTAATGTTGAGTACTTTTAACTAATTAACATAAGTCATCAAATATAATTACAGTTATAATCAATAAAATTAAAGTGTGTGTGTTTCGGGGATATAGGATGTAATATAGGGTGTAGTTACCTTCTGCAGTTTCCTCTGCTGGTCCAATGAGACTGTAATGGAGCACTTCCTTTTTTCCTTCCCTTTTTTGGGCCATTTCTTTTAAAGATGTGTCTGTGTTCTTCACCAAGTCTTTCTATGCAGCATCCTAAATGCAAAAAAACATTTTGTTTACTTCATGTGTAAGTTTCCAAATAACACATTTTCAGCAATACAAGTTCATTAAAGTCATCATGAACTCAAAACTATTTGGCACACAATGTAACAGTGTTTACTCACAAGCTGTGGCACTCCAAGAAGAAGAAACTGCTCCATTAGTTCTGCTAACACCTCCATAATCTGTACTCTGGAAAAGTGTGTTTCATTCGGTTCTTGACTTATGAATATCTGGTGTCGCATTCCAGGTCCATCACAATCTGAGGTAGGAAGACAGCATTTTAGAGTGTGTAAATATGAATTAAAACCACAGAATTAATCTACCTTTGACATATAATGTATTGAACTGAACTTGCCTTGTGTTAAGTTCCTCAGAGTACAGTTCACTTCCTTTTCATCCCATTATTGTTTCATTTGCGAGAGGATAGATGAGCTCACCACTGAAATCCTTTCATTTTTAAATTTGTTTTGAAGACATTGCAACAAATCCTGTAGGCAAATTTACACTTTATTTCAATACATATTTTTTTCTCTGCAGGACTTTTTAATAAGAAATGACCTTAATATTCTTTCTGTATTAAAACAGCAGCAATAAGTAATAGAACATTTTTATGATAAATATTTTATTTCAGTACCTAACAACCAAGTCTGACATATGTTATAAAATACAATATTTACCAGGTGTCCTTGATGATAATTGTGCCACAATTATGGATGTAACGCATATTCTTATTTAAGCTGGGATCTTTCCTCTTCAAAGCTACTTGTGTCATGCAGACCAAGGTTGGGAACTTAATATGGGTCCAATGGCTCTTTCTGTAATCATGAATACACTGTTAAAGTCTTATAATATTCATTTCATCATACTTAATAAATACAGTTTGTTTAGATTTAAAAACAATGATACATACCGAGCACAAGATTTATGATGCAGATCAGTTTCCAGGCTGTTTGAAGAAAAGTGAGATATACATTAAAATATGAATTTTAAACTTATTTAGCTTAATATATACACATGTATGTAGCCAATATTTAACAAGCTTCAATATTTCGCAATACATTTAGCCTGCATGTTTGTATGTCCTTCATAATTAACACGTGATCTTTCATCTATGGATTATTAAAATATGTTTTGGCTTTAAAAGGTTTCAATAATACCATTAGCGATTATCATCACTTCAGAGCGCGCATAAACTCGGGCACGCGGCGCGGGCACGAGCGCTGCGCGGCTACCTTGCGGTTTTAATGCAGACTAGCCGGAATGTGTCAACAGTGGGCTGTGTCCACTACTTTGCAGAGTTTAGCCCGAGTTAAAATCTGCTAAATTCACACACGAACGAGCTAGAAGTACGCGTTTGTTCAAGGTTGGAGCTAAAACTGCACGAAAGCGGAAATCTGCTCATATGAAGTTAACGTTAAAAGAGCGTGCACGCGCTTCACGCTCCCTCGAAGCTCACCTTCAAATAACGCACCTGTTTTATTGTTATTGGTATTTTAATTAATATTGACAAACAAACAAAGCGAAATCGTAACTTATTTCGAACAAAAAGCAGAGCAAAGTCAGCTTGACACAGATTTCTGAACCGAAGGCTGTCGACAGAGGCAATCAGTAACTTACAAGCACAGTATTTATCCATATTAACGTTATATGTATTACCATATAACACAAGGGAAGAGAAACATTAACTCGTCATACAAAATATTTCATTATTATAATTTTAAAAGAGTAATAACGTACCTGAATGACGGAGCTGAAATACCCGACTTCTCCTTTTCAAAAATTAACCGTCACTCTCGAGGCTCTTCACCACCTGTTCACCATCAGTCCACCAATGAATGACGTCACCAGAGGGCTTTTTCATGATTATTAGTTTAAAATAAAATATTAAACCATAACAACACACTGTACAGTCTGAATAAACTGGTTATTTAATTAATTTCACAAAATAATTCGTAATAAATGTTAAATATTAAGCATATATAAATAATAGTTATTGTAATGTACAAACCTGCATGAAAAGAAATCCCATCATACATTGATTAGATTTTTGACCATAACAGTCATTTTATTAGGTTTTGACTCAAAAAGCTTTGTCTCTCTGTGTTATAGCTTATTATTATTTATAATCTTTACTATATAATTATGTTATAAATCTCACATTATAGAACCATTTTAATCAAAAGGGTTCTTTGCACTCAAAGGGTTCTAAATAG
Source organism: Danio albolineatus (assembly GCA_903798035.1). NCBI lineage: Eukaryota > Metazoa > Chordata > Actinopteri > Cypriniformes > Danionidae > Danio > Danio albolineatus. The sequence continues at coordinate 1,005,469 of CAIGQQ010040203.1, read as the reverse complement.
AACCATTTTTGGGGTAAAAGGTTCTATCGGCCAGGTATAGAACCCTAGGGTTCTATATAGAACCTCAAGGAACCTTTTTTTTTTAGAGTGTGCATAAAATAATCTGAGGAAATGATTCATCAGTCTACATCAATCTACATCATCTAAGTGTGCAGAGTGACACAAGACACCAGAACAGCAGAGAGCTTACAGGTCCACTGTCTATCTCTATTGAGAAAAAAAAAGATGACACTGCCAAGATCCTCTGTTCAGATTTTGTCTTCTCAAAGCACTTAATGTGATCAGAGAATTAAAATTTCAGCACATCATTTAGTGACAACCTTGGTCTCGGGATGCAAGACACTGGTTTTGGGTTTCTCCAGCCATGTCCTTGCAAAAGACAGTAGCACAGCGATGAGTGTATCGATGCTATTAAAAACCCTCTGCAACATATTACACAGTAAGGTGGAAACAGGTGGAAAGCTTCTTTAAAAAACATATTTTAAACAGAATAAATGGGAAAACATTGTGCCTTTACAAGTATGACAGCTTATGACAAGACCAGTAATCTTTGTACTATGTTTATCTAAATAAAAAGTTCACAGTTGATCATTCAAAGCAGATAGGGTAAAGTATTGTAATTTCAGCCTATGGAGTCAGACACCCCCAAGCGTCAATTTTTTTTTTAAAGTGACTAGCGACAAATCTAGTGACTTTATTTGGTTTTGCTGGAGATTTTTATAGACTTTCATCTGTCTGTACCATTCCTACTTTTCTCAATGAGCTGCGGAGGATGCCTTCAGGCTCAGCCCCGCCTCAGAGCACTTACCTGCGGCCCAGTCCTCTCTTGGCCCGTTTCCACTGAGTGGTACGGGAAGGTACGGTACGTTTTTAAGGCCGTTTCCACTGTCTAAAAGCATACCGAACCGTACCGAACAGTACCGTACCACTTTTTGGTCACCCTTTGCAAAGGGTACCAAGGGTTCCAAGGGTTCCAAAAGGCGGAGCTAGACGCGCACCTGAACACTATTGGTTTGCAGAGATACGTCATTTGTTCGTGCAACAAGCCAGAATGAAAACAAAGGAACCGCCATGTTTAATACACAGCCAAGACATTACACCAAAAAAACATATACTTATAATAACGAGCCAGGGTCGACCCGAGCTCAATGATAATAATGTGCGCTTGATTATTGACGTGCTTTTGAAACCCGATCCTTTCAGAAACAGACAAGCGTGAGAACTGACGCGTGTAAACACAAAGAAGAAGCCGGAAAAAACAAAGGAGCAAATAATTTTTTCAGCAACCATGAACAAACTGCTACGCTTAACTATTATCATCACTTTCTGGACTATTATGAACTCGGAATGACGGAATTACTCTCTAACAGAGGTTACATGTGCTGGTGAAGATTAAAAATACAGATGAGAGGTTTGCACTGACTGTGGGCTATATTTCGTGTTGTTTTTTTAACCTAAATAAGGCCTAAATGACTGCTGTGTGTAGTTTTTCTGTAATTGGTAACATATCGGAGACTGTAAGGGACTGTATGTGTTCATATGTGTTGCATTTTAAACAACCACTGACCAAAATAGTCGCGTTCACAAAGTCAGTTTACCTTATTGGCAGCCCCTCATGAATGACTACCGCAAAAACATAAACAAAAATCAAAACAAAACTCCTTCTTTTAATCTTTCAGACCTCCTTTTTAGGCCTCGAGACCTGTGTGGCACACAGGTGAAGCTTGTTAATACATGTCAGTGTTGCCACCTTAGTGCCTTTGTCGCTATATTTAGTGACTTTTAAGACACCCCCAAGCGTCAATTTTTTTTTAAAAAGTGACTAGCGACAAATCTAGCGACTTTATTTGGTGTTGCTGGAGATTTTTCTAGACTCTTGTCTGTCTGTACCATTCCTACTTTTCTCAATGAGCTGCGGGGAATGCCTTCAGCCCCAGCCCTGCCTCAGAACACTTACCTGCGGCCCAGTCCTCTATGTCTCTCCCACCTGCAGCCTGAGAGCAGATCATTCTTTGCGTACAACGACAAATGATTTAGCACCGCGAGTGTGAGGTATTTCTCTTGTATAGTCAAACCGATCTGCTTCTCCTTTGTTTCAAATTTAACTATTTAATTTGGCCGCTAATTCTTTTCTTGTTTACAATCACAAAGATTTAAAGGACAGTTTCTGAACTTGTCTTAGTTTATTATGTTTGAGATATTACTGCCAATTCACTACACAACTATACTGATATACTGTATAGTATAAACATAACAACAAATTTAATTAAATTGACATGCATATATAAAGCGTAATACAACTGCGAATACACCTTTATTAAAGAATGTTTTACAGCTTTCTACAGAAACTGCTGTATGTGACGACGTCAACTATATGCAAATTGACGTATGATGTAGTCTAGCATCATTTAACAACTTTTTCGAGCAAAGCTTTTTTTAAATGAAAATAGTTGGCAACAATGATACATGCACCACAATGTACCCTTTTAACAATTCCAGGGTTTCTCAGTAGGGGAAGTCGTCATAGTAACTTATCATGACCACATGGCTTTTTTTATGAGTATGATGTAATTTATTAGGTAAATGTGTTTCCATCATAGTTTATGCACATTTTTTCTTATTTCATAAAAAGTTTATTCTACTCAGTTGTGCGCAAAGTTTTTTTTATGCTAATTTTTCTAAACTGAGCATATGGTTGTGCCCAACTGAGCCTGGTTTCTCACGAGGTTTTTTATCCTTCACTTTCGCCAATTGGTGACTTTTTTTCTCGCCGCTGTCGCCACTGGATTGCATGGTTTGGGACTTGTGGAGCTGCACATTGATGGATTTGGTCTTCAGTGTTTGAACTCTTAATAGTGAATATTAAACCACACTGAACTGAACTAAACTGAACTGAAATTAAACTCTGAAAACTAGACTGGTTTCAATTCACTATAATCTTCTGTGTGAAGCTGCTTCGAAACAATCAACATTGTAAAAGGGCTATAGAAATAAAGATGAACTGAATTGAATCTTGGCATTTTATGCAATATTCCAAAACTGATGGAAAAGTAGTGGATGGAAATGTAGCTACTGATTTATTGCCTATACACCCATCTGTTATAGTGAGGATTAACTTTGTGATAATTTTTTAATAATAATTTTTAATAAATTTTTAATAATTTTTAATAATAATTGACTTGAAATAATTAAAAGTATGCATTACTCACTGCATAAATGTCTCAAGCCTTAATGTCGACAAAAACACAAGTATGCTTATATTCTACTGGCAGTGAAAACCTTGAGATATTTGCTATTTTTGGACATAAAGATAAGGCTAAGACGTTGTTCAAAACGGTAACTATTTTTTAAAAAAATTGTGGATACTCATAGAACAGAAAGCTTTCACTCAGTCATCTGTCATCTCATTCTGCCTAATCTTTATGTACAAAAGCATCACCAAAATAATGAATGAATCCCAGAACAGTCTATACATGTCCAGCCGATTTCCTAAATGTTTTGCTGACAGATCGTTTAGAGTATTGATGCATTGATGTTTAACTTTTAAAGACATCCATGAATGAATGATGGGAAGCTACATGTTTTACTGAAAAGAACAAATGCTTTTGGGTAACCTGTCCCTTGTATGTCAGTTTTTGAATCTTCTAAAGCATAAAAATGCCATAATATGTTTGCAGATATTTAAGAAACACGCTAAGTGAACATACCTGTTTATCTGAAAAACAATGCTGAAGTCAGATATTCTGCTTTGAAAAATGTCTGTTATGTGCTGGAACAGCTGTCTTTGTGTTGGTCCCTTTAACCCACCCACTGCCAGTTTAGCCAGTTATATTTCAGGACCCCGGGTCGCCTTGATGGAAAACCGCATATTTCATTTATTCATTCAAGCCTCGTTCACACTACAAGCGACTCACAGCGGCAAAGCGACAAGTGACTGTTCACTTCAATGGAGAGTGAGTGACTTAAGGCGACCTCCGTCTGCGTGAGCGACAGCGTCCGTTGGCGATCAGGTGGACGTGTTGAGTGGCGCGACAAAATTGAGAATCCTTTAACTTTATGCAAATGAAGACCAACTTTCTCGAGCGACAGCCAATAGGAGCACCGGTACAGCTTACGTGATTCTCTCTCAGCTCGCTCAGAGGCCGGTTGTATTCGTGCTGTATAGACATACACAGACCTGCGTTTGAAGCAGGTCTCCACCCAGAGCGACAGGCAGCTACAAAGTCACTGCTAGTCTGAATGAGGCATCATTCATTCATTCAGAAAGGCTCTCAACGCATGCGTCCATGACTGAAATGCAAGTTCCAGTGGACAGTAGCAGACTCCAAAATGAGACGCAGATTCAGAGTTCCACATGAAGTTATTAATTAGCAAATAATATAAATATTGCGAACGTAAACATTAGGTGAGAAGTTTGCATTGTAACCCTGTGTCCTAACAATAAGATTTGCAGTGATTTGCAGCAATTTGGCTGTTTGCACCAGACGAAACACAACAGAAATGTAAATACAGCCATTCAGAAGCACAGAATAGTGCACTCACTGCACTCCAACGAAACGGTAAGGTTTATAATCTAATTAATACATATGAAACCTTCTTAACATTATTAAATGTACATGCTGGATCACTGATATGTGTTGGTTTTGGGTCTAAAGTTCATTTTCAAGGTCTGAAGTGAACCATCTGCTGCTGCTTTCAGTAGTAGGGCAATAAATGCCATGTAAAATGGCGTTCAAACTGTGAATTGTCAGTTTTCTGTTGTTCAGCTGCAAGAAATAGAAACCATTTCAGCATTTAGGCTCGATAGTCACTCGTTCCTGTTGGCCCTCAATCCAAGTAGGTATCGCTGCAGCCCGCAGACCTCCAAGTGGGAGGGATTACACCGCAAGTAGGTTGGGTGACCTCCAAGTGGGAGGGACTTAAACCGCAAGTAGGTTGGGTTTAGGTGGTGTAGGTGAAGCGGATATTCATAAAACACATCAGGTTACTGGGAGGTTGGGTTTAGGGTTGGGTTTAGGTGAAGACGTTAATAAAACGCAACAGGTTACTGTGAGGTTGGGTTTAGGGATGGGTTTAGGTGTAGACATTAATAAAACACAATATTGGACTCCATGTCTCGTACATCACATTAAATAAATAAAAATTCCAGGTTTGTACAGCCCACTTGGAGCTCGAAGGCCCACCCACTTGGAGCTGGCTCCGACCTCCGTTTATACCCTTCTCCCTCAATCTGGCAGCCTGTGCTTGCGTTTGTTTTGACTCAGGAATGCAATACCTAGTTCAACCACAAGGTGTCAAACCCTACTGTATATGAACTTAAGTTGATGTGGACATTTACATAGATGCAAACATACATTGTGTGTATGTTTCATAAATTCATCGACTATTAAAAGACATACTGTTGAAAAAAAAGATCTTAATGTGTCTTGCTCTTTGTTTGTCCTGAATAATATGCAAACAATCATGTAGGTTATTGCTTTGACAACTATTTCAAAGTGTTTCTGAAATATAACCAAGTGTGTGCATGCATATACCAATATCATGTGTCCACCGGCTCTCTCACTGAATCTGACTGTTTGTGTTTTCACGCAGTATACCGGTATACCCTCACTGTCTAACGGCTGAGAGATATTGGTCAGTCCACAGGGGCCGATGGGGTATAATATTCCCTTGTTTTGCTATGAAAGCATTTCTAATGTAACCAAAGAAACTCTTTTAAACTGTAAAGACCTGCCTAAATAATGTAACACTTAGAATCAATTTTAACCCACACCCTCAGCCAAACGCTCATGGGAATATTGACAGTAGCACAGATCGCTGCTGTAGACGTGATTTTAACCTGCAACTGAAAATCAGCAGAAATCCATTCCCAATCAGCTTGTCTGGAGTCTTGGTGTTCAGACACTTTTGACGCGCCTCAGTTTCAGGCTTTATGTGTGTGCGCATTTGAAGAAAAGTAAGATAGAGACGCTTTATTCCTGTAGTATAATTCAGCCGTTGCATGTTGAGCAGGTGAAACGATACTGGACACCTCCTCTCACAAGGAGCGCCATTAATTATTTGTGCCATGCTCAGCCTGCGTGATGATGAGGGCTTTGCTTTGACTGTGTAACCGGCTGTGTGGTTTTAATGCTGAGAGATTCCGTTTATAATGCGGTCTTAATAAACTGCTTTGATGTTTCATTTGAGATATTATGCAAATCTGTGGTTTCCTACATTAGTAATGCAGGTTAACCATACATTTAATAAGATTAGGAGAGGACTAATAATTCAGTCTAGTTAATCATCTTTTTTATTTTTATTTTCTGTGTGCTATCTATCTAACTATCTATCTATCTATCTATCTGTCCGTCCGTCCGTCCCTCCGTCCGTCCGTCTGTCTTTCTATCTATCTATCATCTGTCTACAGTATCTATCTATCTATCTATCTATCTATCTATCTATCTATCTATCTATCTATCTATCTATCTATCTATCTATCTATCTATCTATCTATC
>CAIGQQ010040203.1:944205-995950 GCA_903798035.1 Danio albolineatus | reverse complement strand
TTGCTGTGAGGCGAACGTGCTACCCACTAGGCCACCGTGGCGCCCTGTAGGATCATATAAACTAAAAATTCCAAGAGTTCAGTCAAAGCAGGGTGAATCAGCTACTACACCCCGCTCTGCTAGAATCAGCTTCCAGAAATGATCAGACGTGCGCCAACATTAGGTACATTCAAATCCAGACTGAAAACATCTGTTTAGCTGTGCCTTTACTGAATGAGCACTGTGCTACGTCCCACAGATCGCACTATTATGTTTTTCTCTTCTTTTATAACCTGTTTTACACATTTTAATCAGTTTTAATCTGTTTTTATAGTATTTGTCTATATATATTTTTCTTTTGTATGTGTCTCTTTTACTCCTGTTTATGTAAAGCACTTTGAATTGCCACAGTGTATGAAATGTGCTATATAAAGGAACTTGCCTTGCCTTGCCTAATCATGTAGCGCAACAATTAAAATAAAAATATAATGATGCCTTTGTAAATCATTAGCTAATGATTAATTTTATTTTATTTTATTTTTTTTAGAAAAGAAAAAATGTACAGTATAAATCAGGAAATAATCTGTAAGAGAGAATACAAGCACATTACAAAGTGATAAGAACAATAATTAACAATAAGATTTAATTTAATTAATTTTATTTTATTTTATTTTATTTTTGATTTCAGTTTGAAAGTACAGTTCACTAAAAATGTCATCGACAAACAATTGTTCCAGAGCTACATTTCTTTCTTCTGTGGAAATACTGTTCTCTGTCTCTCGTGTACACCCAGCAGACGCACAACATCATAAGATGCTAATATTAGGTTAGATTTAGGTCGCCAGCGTGTAATGACGTTGATATTTTGTTGTTAGATTGTGTTGGAAAGTGACCAAATTTCAACCTCGAGCCAGCATCTTAAACCAACGTCATATTGATGTCAAATACTAACATTTAATCGTCAGGTATGGAAATCAAAATCCAATGTCTGATGGATGTCATATTGGTAACGTCCACACAACGCCAAGCTTTAACATCATTAGACGTTGAAAATTTGTTGTTTTTAGGTTGCTTTGGATAGTAACCAAAATGCAACGTCTGTTTGTCGTTGGACAATGATGTCGGCCTGACGTTGGGTTCTGACGTCAACCTGATTTTCATTTCCAAACAAAATGTAGCGTCCCACGACGTTGGGGTACAACGTCAATCTGATGTCATGGTGATGCCTTGTGCCTGCCACACACAACCTTACACAAAACAAAAATAAATGGGTTTTTTTTTTCTTTCTTTTTTTTAGTTGACAATAGGTCTTTCCTAATTTAATTTAATTTAATTTAATTTAATTTAATTTAATTTAATTTAATTTAATTTAATTTAATTTAATTTAATTTAATTTAATTTAGACAAAAAAAGAAGGGGAAAAATAAAATAATAATAATAATAATAATAATAATAATAATAATAATAATAATAATAATAATAAAAGGAGAGCAAAATAAAGAAAGAGGAAGTATAAAATTAAATTAAATTTTAAAAAAAACACAGAAAGCATCAAAGACTAACTTACTGGAAGCATAATATTTTCACAAGTTTCTATTAACCTGCAGAGTTTTTCGTTGTTAGATAAACGTATAGCTTTAAGCAAGGAATCAATTTCAATAAAAAAATGGGAAACTACAATGCCTGTAGACGACTGCGAAAGCATGTGATGTCATTACCGAAATCAAAATAGGAGACATGATACAAGTACAAAGAGACCTGTTGACAATTATAATTTCTAGAGCTCTCTAACAGGGTTAAACCACTGTTTAAGATAATTTAATGTGTCTGTTTTAAGCGTTCGCAGGCCAGGCGTTACTTAACCTATCTCTTCTTTAATGTTTAAATGTGAAATAAATTGGTCTAATCTTTGTTAAGCTCTCATTAACAGCTGTCAAACAAACTCTCCGTCTGATCACGGTGTTACACGCTAATTAATACAGCTGCAAATGCGTGTATGAAAGAGAGCAAAGAGGGATCCAATAGCCCAGAGCCATATTGTGTATATCTCTCTCGCCTCTACAGAGAGCAGACAGAATATAAGCATTGTGGGTGCTAATCGAGTAAAGCTATTTAGCCCTTTATAAATAAAGCAAAAAGCTCAGGCGTTTCAGAAGCATACCTCTTTTTATTTACCCTGGTTAATGTGTGCAGAGCTATTGCCCTCTTAATGAAATGCCTATGACATTACAGCTGCTCACAATTAGCATTAATACTCTCTCTCTCTCTCTTGCTCTCTCCCTCTCTCTCTAACACGTGTACACGCACACACAGTTTAACACAAAACTTATATTGAATTGATTCTATTTTTCATTTATTTTTCCAGTTTGTTTGGGTTTCAGACTTTCCAAATGTTTGGGTTGTTTTGTTTTATTTTATTTTGTTTTGTTTTGTTTTGTTTTGTTTTGTTTTGTTTTGTTTTTTTTGTTTTGTTTTGTTTTGTTTTGTTTTGTTTTGTTTTGTTTTGTTTTGTTTTGTTTTGTTTTGTTTTGTTTTGTTTTGTTTTCATTCATTTTCTTGTCGGCTTAGTCCCTTTATTAACCCGGGGTCGCCCACAGCGGAATCAACCGCCAACTTATCCAGCATATTTTTTACACAGCGGATGCCCTTCCAGCCGCAACCCATCTCTGGGAAACATCCATACACACACACATTCACACTCATACACTACGGACAATTTAGCCAACCCAATTCACCTGTACCACATGTCTTTGGACTTGTGGGGGAAACCGGACCACCCGGAGGAAACCCACACAAACACAGGGAGAACATGCAAATTTTATTTTATTTTATTTTATTTTATTTTATTTTATTTTATTTTATTTTATTTTATTTTATTTTATTTTATTTTATTCATTCATTTTCTTTCGGCTTAGTCCCTTTATATATCCGGGGTTGCCACAGCAGAATGAACCGCTAACTATCTATCCAGTATGTGTTTTTCGCAGCGGATCCCCTTCCAGCAGCAACCCATCTCTAGGAAACACTCATACACACCAATTCACACAATACACACTCATTCACACACATACACTGGGGCCAATTTAGCTAACCCATGTCTTTGGACTTGTGAGGGAAACCGGAGGACCCGGCCGAAGATCGAACCAGCGACCTTCGTGCAGTGAGGCGATTGTGAGGCCCTTTAATTTTATTTTATTTTATATTTTATTTTATTTAATTTTATTTTTTATTTTATTTTATTTTATTTTATTTTATTTTATTTTATTTTATTTTATTTTATTTTATTTTATTTTATTTTATTTTATTTTATTTTATTTTATTATTTTATTTTAATTGAGCTCAGTTTGAAAGTACAGTTCACTAAAAATGTCATCAACAAACAATTGTTCCAGAGCCACATATCCTTCTTCTTTGGAAATACTGTTCTCTGTCTCTTACACGTGTACACCCAGCAGACGCACAACATCATAAGATGCTAATATTAGGTTAGATTTAGGTCGCCAGCGTATAATGACGTTGATATTTTGTTGATTTTATGTTGTGTTGGAAAGTGATCAAATTTCAACCTCGAGCCAACATCTTAAACCAACATCATATCGGCGTCAAATACTGACATTTAATCATCAGGTATGGCAACCAAAATCCAACATCTGATAGACGTCATATTGGTAATGTCCACATAACGTCAAGCTGTAACATCATTAGACGTTGATAATTCGATGTTTTTAGGTTGCTTTGGAAAGTAACCAAAACCAAAAACATCTGTTCATCGCTGGACACTGACGTCGGCCTGACGTTGGGTTCTGACGTCAATCTGATTTTCATTTCCATCAAAATGCAACATCCCACAACGTTGGGGTACCACGTCGATCTGTTGATGTCACGTTGATGTCTTGTGCCTGCTGAGCATGCGCACACACATACACATAAACACAACTTTACACAAAACATAAATAAATGTATTTTATTTTTTCATTTATTTTTTCAATTGATAATAGGACTTTCCTAATAAAATAAAATAAAATAAAATAAAATAAAATAAAATAAAATAAAATAAAATAAAATAAAATAAAATAATTTTATTTTATCATTTTCCTTTGGCTTAGTCCCTTTATTCAACATTCAAACCACCAACTAATCCAGCATATGTTTTACACAGTGGATGCCTTTCCAGCTGCAACCCAGTACTGGAAAACACCCATACACACTCATTCACACACACATACACTACAGCCAAATTATTTAATTCATCTACAGCGCATGTTTTTGGGGAAACTGGAGCACCTGGAGGAAACCCACACCAACACAGGGAGAACATGCAAACTCTGCACAGAAATGCCAACTGACCCAGCTGGGACTCAAACCAGCGAACTTCTTGCATGAACTTCTCGTGAGGCAACGATGCTAACCACTGAGCCACAGTGTCGCCTAATTTTATTTTATTTTATTTTATTTTATTTTTCTAGCTCAGTCTGAAAGTACAGTTCACTAAAATAGTCATCACCTAATAATTGTTCCAAATCTACATTTCTTTCACACAATACATATTTGAAAAGCCATTAGCTACCATTGTATTTTTGTCCTATACTGTAGATGCCAGTGGTTACCTTTTTACATCCCTCTTCACGACTGAAAAGAAACCCATAAAGAACTAACAACCCCATGAACCTGTGTGTGTTTGTGTGCATGTGCTCTAACTCCTCACTCAAAAATGTGTGTGTGCATTTGGAATGGTTAAAAGAAGAAGACCAATTTTGAGTGTGGGTAAGACCACTACAAACTGTGCACATAAATTTGTCAGTATAAACAGTCCTAGCTCACTATACACTGTTAAATAGTCCTGACAAATGATGGGTAGGCTTTATTTAGAAACATTAACTTGATTATGCGAACTACATGTGTATGGTGTGTACTGGTGTGTTTTTATCCAGACATATAATTAACTAGCAGTTTGTCTTTTTACATTATGGTCACAATTTATTTAATTCTTAAATTTTTTACTCTTCAATTTTTTGTCTTGACAATCGCTATTAAGGGTAAAGGCAAGGCAAACAGACAGTAGCATCAATGCTCCTTGGCTTTGTAGGGCACTCACTGTGTGTGTGTCCTTATACGAAGTTTGCTGGAAGAAATTTTGCAATTAGACGCCATTAGAACTGAGATGAACTGCAGCTAAGAAGACTCTTTCACACAGACAGACAATGCTTCCTATTTGAGTCCTCTGTGGCCATCTGCTGTTCAGTCAGGTCTGCAACTGTTATCAGCTCAAAATGACTGTCACAACATTCATTCATTCATTTTCCTTTGGCTTAGTCCCTTATCTATCAGCTGTCGCCACAGCGGAATGAACCGCCAACTTATCCAGCATATGTTTTATGCAGCCGATGCCCTTCCAGCTGCAACCCAACACTGAGAAACATCCATACACACTCATTCACACACATACACTACACTCAATTTAGTTTATGTCTTTGGACTCTGGGGGAAACCGGAGCACCTGGAGGAAACCCACGCCAACATGGAGAGAACATGCACACTGAAATTCCAACTGGCCCAGCCGGGACTCGAACCAGCAGCCTTCCTGCTTTGAGGCGACAGTGCTAACCACTGGGTGTCTGGAGAAAAGCACAAATTGTTTGTGTCTCATTTCAAATGCATTCAAAGTACATTCTTTCATATATGGAGTGCAGTGCATTGCCTCTGTAGTATGGGGTGGGGTATGGTTAGCACTGTCACCTCAAAGCAAGGTTCGAGCCCCAGCACGGAGTTTGCATGGGTTTCTTCCAGATGTTCCAGTTTTCCCCACAGTCAAAGGCAGGCCGTAGTGTACACTGATAATTTTTTTTTTTTGTAAATTATACAGTATTTAACTGGAATTTAAATTGTATGCTACTGTAGAACAGGTATGCAGTGTGTTACTGTATTTGAAAGTTGCAAAGCTGTATATTTTACAGTAAAGATAAACAATACTGTAAATAAATATACAGTATGGTGCTGTAAATGTAAATACAGTATCTTTGCTGTATTTGATTTACAGTAAGTTACTGGCAAACTGAGCTGTAACAGGAACTGAATTTTACTGTAGTACAGGTATGCAGTATGTTACTGTATTTTAAAGATGTATTGTAAAAATGACTGTATATTTTACAGTAAAGATACACAATACTGTAAATACATATACAGTGAGATAAATGGTGCTGTACATGTAAATACAATATTTTTGCTCTGAGTTACAGTAAATTACTGGAGAACTGAGTTGTAATATGAACTGATTTTTACTGTAGGACAGGTATGCAGTATTTTACTGTATTTTAAAGATGCATTGTGCAAATGACAACCATAAAACAATATTTTACAGTAAAGATATACATACAATACTGTAAATACATATACAGTTAGATAAATGGTGCTGTAAATGTATTTAAAGTGTTTTTTGCTGTACTTGATTTACAGTAATTTACTGGTGAACTACTGCGACACTGTAGATTATACAGGAAATTGTTACGGTACAGTGGGTGATCTGCCACAATGCTAACCTGTTAGCATTAATCTCCAAAACACAGTCCCTCCCCTGCCGTCCAAAGCCACGCCTCCTAAAAAACACGAGCGTGCGCACATTACAGATGACAGCAGAACCCTCTCTCATGTGTTGAGCTAAAGCTAAAGCTCGGTGGCGTGCATGAATTACACTCATTACTAAGCCATACTTACACGCTATTTCTGACCGAATATTTAGAGTAAACAGTATAGGGAGCACATCACAGGTCGTCACTGTTTAAAAATTAACCAATGTGAATATAAAACAGACTTCACCTCAGTAAAGCAGGCTAGGTGGAATATCGCTATTTACTGATGTTTTGTCATCGACATTATCGATGCTGTAAAAGGTCCCTTATGAAGCTGAAAATAGTCACATCTATATATCGCCGGAAGATTTCAGTGGCTGAATGACACTTCTGTGCATATAACCCATTTAGGTGAATTGGTTAAGCTAAACGGTGTGAGTATATGTGTGTGAATGAGTGTGTATGGATGTTTCCCAGAGATGGGTTGCGGCCGGAAGGGCATCCGCTGCGTAAAACATATACTGGATAAGTTGGCGGTTCATTCCGCTGTGGCGACCCCGGATTAATAAAGGGACTAAGCCAAAAATAAAATAAATGAATATCGCGTCAATTCGTAACTTTTTGATTTAGTGACTAATTCGTATAAATTTGTATGATTTTATTTCTACAATTTAGCTTGATTTGCTCATCCTCCAATGATGGTTGGCTTTAAGAGTGCCACGCCTTCTTTTTAAAATCGTACATTTTCGTACGACTGAACTCATATTATCGAATTTGTACGAATGAGCCGCTAAACTATTTAATATTTATTTATAATATTAACGTTTCCTCATGAGCTCAAGCTGGAATTTTCGTATTTTACACTCTTTTACACTGCTTGACCCAGGTAGATTACCCCAGTAGGAGCCATCTAATCTCAGATGTACATTTTTATGTTTGTTCTATAACAACGAAATTAGCAAACGCTTATATTTATTTCCTATAACAACACGTCGGCTGACACATTATCGATCTACAAGTAAATCGCATTGTTCTTATTGCATCTCCCCCTACTCATCAGGACAGTCATATTGTGGATTACAGCAAGCAACAAATCAGTTCCATTCCGCCTTCAAACACAATACAAGCGGTGATAAGTATCCATTATGGCACTGGGAAAACATGAGGAGATATTAGCTGGAAATACAATTGTCATTGATTCTTGTGGCGGGGTAGTCCCACTTGATCCTTGATCATCTCCTTCGGGTTCAACAATAACCAGACCGTGTAACCGAGAACATAAATTTAGTTCCTTTAGCACACAGACTCGTCATTACAGGGCGATTATATTAATGTTTTTTCCCTGTTTATCCAGGTCGATCGCAGACTGAAACCGTCCCTGCTTGTCCTGGGGCCACAGATATCCATGCTCTAGATGGAGGTGTATTTCAAGTAGTTTACAAAATGAAAGCAGCTGTGTTTCCCTGCGCACTGTGGCTTCCTGACACGGATCATTAAACCTTATTAGCCACTTCCTTTTCCAGAGATCTTCACTCCTATTTTCAAGCCTCATATTAACATTTTCGGGGTTTTCAACTGGAAATTATTTGCCTTATTGTAGAGTGTCAACTGCCTTTAGTTTTCTGATGGGTAGTAATTGTCGCTTTAGAGTATAATCACACTGTTTGCTTCTCCTACAGCACATCTCTCTCTCTTGTTTTGGTCTTCCTCTCTTTCTCTCTGGCCGTTTTCAACATTTTTCTTGCCGCTGAAATGTTGCTCTGATTAAAAGTGCACTTGTTTGATGTGTACCATCTAACATGTATAGCGGATTCTGTGCTACGTGATTGGATGCGAGTGAATTTGTCAACTGTTTTTCCTTTTGATTAAGCATGTATTGTGTGGACATTAGACAAACTAGAGGTTATTATTATTAATATTATTCAAATCATTTACTTTTTGCATTTAATAATTTTGTCGAACGTTCATTTAACATCTAATTTAGTCATTGATTTACATAAATTATAATTTGAAATTTAAGAGATCTAAAATACAGTGTAATTCAGTGTGAAACTACACAATTTGAAAACATCTATATGCTAAACATAGATTTTATTATTCTATTGTAATGCTGAGGGTCATTAAAAAAGCAAACAAATCCAAAAGGTTGAATATATTTGGAAATACTGTGTATTTAACTTTAAAACCCCATAATATATATTTCCAAATGTATTCATAATATATTTGTGTATGTAGTCATGAGAAAAATTTAATTATAATAAAATTATATGATACTTAAAAGCATTTAATGGCATTTATTTTGCTATTTGAAAGCATTTTAAAAAATAATTTGTAAAATTATTAAATTATTTAATTTATTTAATATTGAAATAATTTATTTAATTTGATTTATTTATCATTTATTTAAATTAAAATTATTTATTCTTGAAATTATTACTAAGTAATTTAATAATATTAAATACTTTCAAATATATTATTAAACCCTTTCCATTATAGAATGAAAAATGTTTAATAATGTATTTAAAAGCATAAATTATTAATTAAACAAATTAAATAAACTATTACAATATTAAATAAATTAATTAATTATATTTTAAATTGTCAAAAATATATTTATGTATATAAATATGTAACATATTGAAAAAAAATACATTTTTATATTAAATAAATTAAAAATGTTTGATAATATATTATATATTAAATAATTTAAATAATTATATGTTATATTGTAGAAAATATACTTGTTTAAAATTATGTTAACTTAAATAAAGAAAATATCAATTCATTATATTATATAATATAAATTTAAAAGGTTTAATAATATATTTGAAAGTCTTTAATATTATAAAATTATTGTATTTTTTTTAAATAATTTTTTTTTAATTAAAAAAATTATTAATAATCAAATTAAATAAACTCTTTTAATATTAAATTAATTAAATAATTATATTTTATATTGTAGAAAATATACTTTATTTTCTAATATTATTAATTAAATGAGAATAAATTTATTCTTTTTATTTTAAATAAATTAAATAATTATGTTTTATATTGTAGAAAAAAAACTCATGTAAAAAAAATATGCATGTAACTAAATATAGTTTTAGACCGTTTTATTTTTGTATAGAAGGTCGCTGGTTCGAGCCCCGACAGGGTCAGTTGGCATTTCTGTGTGGAGTTTGCATGTTCTCCCCGTGTTCGCGTGGGTGCTCCGGTTTCCCCCCAGTCCAAACACATGCAGCATAGGTATTTATTTTTTGTTTGTTTTTGTATATCCTGGTGCACAGGACCTTTGGACAATAATCCCTTTTAACATGATCACATTAAATGCGCACTACCGTAATACTTTAATCTCATGCATCTCATTGATATCTTCTCTTCCTCGTCCCAGCCACGGCAGGCCGGCCTTATAAATCCCCCATCACGGGCTGCTATGACTGCAGATTGGGTCTTTTCATCAATACATATTTTGACATGCAAAGTCCATCACGGTGCGCTTTAATTTCACCACACAGCACGACAAACAGAGTGCCCCCATAATTACACTAAAGCACTTTCCACCCCTCTCCTGTTTGACAAGAAAAGCAATATGCTATAATTAGTTTGACGAGGGAACGTATTTCTGGTGTGATGCAGAGATGGACAATGTTTCCATAGCGACATGCATCCGTAACCGGTGGTGTGTAAAATCTAAAGAAGGCATTTGTCTGACAGCAGAAGGCATCTGTTAACTGCACACATGCCAAGTGTATTGAGTTGACACTGACACACAGAGAAGAGCCCGCTGCGATCAGACAGCTAATGAGGCTTGTTGCTGATTTCTCCTCCACTCATTTCTTGCCAAAGACACGCCACATAGGAGTTTATGATAGCTGGCAGAATGTTCAAGCTGCTCTTTTCCCGCTTGGTTCACCCAAAAAAAAGTCAATTCTGGTATTAATTACTCACTCTCGTGTGTTTACAGTCCACTCAAATATTTGTTCGTCGTCAGAACACAAATTAAAAGATTTTAGATGATATCCCGGAGCTCTCTTTCATGGGCAAAAATAGTCCAGAGACATTCAAAGTCTTAAAAAGGAACCAAAAACACTGTCAAAACAGTTCGCATGGCTTCAGTGGTTTAAATTTAATCACAAGAAGCTCCATAAAGGGCGGCTCAGTGGTTAGTATAGTCACTTCACAGCAATAAGGCTGCTGGTTCGAGTCCAGGCTGAGCCAGTTGGCATTTCTGTGTGAAGTTCGCATGTTCTCCCCTTGTTGGCGTGGGTTTCCTCCGGGTGCTCTGATTTCCCCTATAGTCCAAAGACATGCGCTATAGGTGAATTGAAAAAATTCTGGAATAGTTGGTGGGTCATTCAGCTGTGGCAACCCCTGATAAATTTTGTGAGCCAAAACAAATGCCAAAAATGACTTTGCTAGCCACTTAGTTAGTTAGTGTGTGTGTTTGTTATGGGCAGTATGAAACTTGTGTATTTTTTTTGCGTATTGACTTTTTCCTGACCTTAACTACAGAGGTACAAATTGAATTCGTCATTAAAAGATCATTAAATGTCATCCAATATTAACCATGCTGTTATGAAATTGTAATATGCTGTTATGAAATTGCACTTTTACTCAGAAATCTGAAAGAAAATTAATTTTGTTCCCTTGAAACTGTGATCAGAAAGTTATTGACACAATTATAATGCCGTTATGGCTGTCATGTTTATGACAGAATTATGACAAGTTTTGTTGTCTTGGTAATGTCGTCACAACGAAATGTGCATTTACCAACCCAGGCTCATTCTGGAAACGTACATCTATATATATTTCTGGAGACAGCGAAATACATCCTAGGAGGTACGTGCATTTTCTTTTTTTCGCGAATCCAAGAGAAGCCGCAGTGTATGCTGTTTGAGATCTCAAATTTCTCTCGCGAGTGACATTTGTGCCTGCTGTTCTTGCATAAATCCACCAGAGGCCACTGTTGACTGACTGAATGACTGACTGACTGACTGAATGACCAATCGACTGACCCACCCTCCTCCTTCCCTAAAACCAACCAATTTTATTGACTGACCCGCCCACCCACTTCCCTAAACCCAACCAACAATTTTCAAAAGCAATCCAGAAAAAGTAAAGCCCTCATCTGATTTTTACTACGTTTTACCATATTCTCACCCTGTTATTTACTTGTTTATTTTATTTTTTGGATTCTGTTTTTGTCCTACCCACTTTCTAGAACTGTTCTTCACCAGACTCAAACCCCGTCACCGTGGTCAACTCCTCTCTGCATCTCCAGTCCGCCAACGTACATGGCGAGCTAATGGTACAAACTGGTTACAGCAAGAAAGCTGTTCATATGGAGGTAAGCGGTCAGCTGCTAAGCACAAAAAGGAATGTACATAACAACCAGTTATGATACAGTTTGTTATGCATTGACAGACAAAAATCCCATTTATCTGCTTAAACTGCAAACATGCGGGCATGGATCTGATTCAATTATTCATTTTCTTTTCAGCTTAATTGCTTTATTATTATGGGGTTGCCACAGCGGAATGAACCGCCAACTTATCCTTAACCCATCACTGTGAAACATCCATAAACACTCATACACTACAGACAATTTAGTCTATCCAATACACCTATACCACATGTCTTTGGACTTGTGGGGGAAAACAGAACACCCGGAGGAAACCCACGCAAACACAGGGAGAACATGCAAACTCCACACAGAAATACCAACTGACCCAGCCGAGGCTCGAACCAGCGACCTTGGTCTTCACTCAAAACTTTTGCTGCTTGTTTAAACTACTTGACTACTTTGATTACTAAACTACTAGATGTCGTTAGCATGGTTTAACAAACGCAATGATCCATTTCTCAAGTTAACATTGTTTCAAGAGTTCACACTTAGCTGATGATTGATTAGAAAACTTGTTTGGCATGCTGTCCTGGGAGAGAGCCCTAAACTCATAAGATCCTCGAGCCCGGGGCTCCCTCCCGTTGGCAAGGCGAGAGGGGAGTTTGAGCTCAGGTAGGTCTCGAGAACTCCCATGCGGGTAGCTAATGAATTAATGTCTATGGTGCCGATTTGGATTAGTCAATTAACTTAAGTTGCATCTTTTTGGACGGTGGCAGGAAATCGGGGAACCCGGGGGAAACCCACGTGAGCACAGGAAGAACGTGTAAACTCCACACAGAAACATCAGCTGGCTTGGTAAGGACTAGAACCAGTGACGTTCTTGCTGTGAGGCAACAGTGCTAACTACTGGGCCACCGTGCCACCCATCTAGGAAAGGAGGTGGAAAAGGGGTGGGAGGGGGGATTCTTTAAAACGAAGATGGCTGTGATATGGAATTTAGGGTATTTATAGTGGCTTAGGAATCATCTGATTGGTGAATCATAAATTGAATAATGCGGAACCAGCTGCAAGCAATCATCTGCATGTGATCCTCTCAAAATTATTTTATAAATTAAACTTTGGATTTGAACAGTTTTCGAAACATTTGGGATAATGTAAGTACATAAATCAGCAAAATATATAACACTGTTCTGGTGATATTTGATTATTTTAATACATATTGAGCCTTCTATCTCTTTTAATAAATAGTTTAGAGCAATAGATATTACAGTGATATTTTTATCTGCTTCAGCTCCACAGGAAGTGAGTCAGAAAGGAAGGTTATTATTTCGTGCCATGGCCTGATGTGCGTCTAGTTTACAGCTTATTTTGGTGCTGCTTTTGTTTTGATTTTTCCTTGTAAACGTTTTGTCCGAGATTTACACAAACATTGAACATTCCGCTATTTGTTTAGTATTCGTTGGGATTGCTATTCCTGCCATAAAAGCAAATGAGTTAAACAAATAATACGGTTGTTGTCTTTATCGTCATATTCCCTCATTTTTTCCCTTTCGACTGTGGAAATTCAGTTCAAAACGTTTGCATTTGTGGTGGATCTGCAAAAGAGATGAATGACGATGAAGCGGACCAGCTGTGAATGACTCAAGAGATCGGTCCACGTCAGTTTATGACCTCTATGTGTTCCATTGGCTGGGGTTTAACAGGTTTATTTGCAGCTCTTTATCTTCGTTAATATTTTACACTGCAGAGGTATATATTCAACACAGTAACACTTTGTTTCGATGGTCCATTTGAGTATTAGTAGACTGTCTGCTTAATATATGTTGATACTGACATTCAACAGAAATTTAACTGACTATAAGAAACTTTGCAAGTACATGTCAACTTACGCTAAAGCAATAAATACAACAAACGGACCATCAAAATAAAGTGTGACCTTCAACATTTTTGAAAGTGTAACTGGAACACTTGGCTGCTGGGACTCATAGACGTATAAGAATAGTCTAAAAATAGACTAGTCATCAAATACACAGGAATAAATAACTACTACAATTGACCCTTGTAGTAGTGGGGGGTGGGGGGGGGGGGGTTGTTGTCATCTTCGAATTGCAGTGATATTAGAAATCTGGGTTTCATCTTTGATAGAGCGCTGTGCTTTAATAGCCATGTTAAGTTTGTTGTTCGTACATGCTTTTTCCATCTGAGGAACATCGCAAAAATCAGAGATGTTGTTTCAAAGGAATAGATGGAGATGCTTGTTCATGCCTTCATCTCTTCACGGTTGGATTACTGTAATGTCCTGTCCACTTGTCTGAACAAATATTCTATGGATCGATTGCAAGTTGTGCAGAATGCAGCGGCGAGGCTTTTAACCAACACCAGTAGGAGGTCACACATTACTCCTGTGCTTAAGGCACTTCACTGGCTTCCTATTAGTTTTAGAGTAAATTTTAAGATTCTGGTTATTACCTACAGAGCTCTGCATGGTCAAGCTCCCCTTTATATTCAAGATCTTTTACATAATCACATATGTAGCCGGTGTCTGAGGTCTTCTGGCACCTTTTGGTCATTCCCAGAACTCGTTTCAAGACAAAGGGTGACCGTGCCTTCTGTGTGGTGGCCCCAAGCCTCTGGAACTCTCTTCCTCAAGCACTGAGAAATCTGGGATCAGTTGATCTTTTTAAAAAGCATTTAAAGACACTTCTTTTTGGTCAAGCTTTTAGTTAACAGTAGTAGTGTTTTTTTATTTGATATTTTAACTTGATTTTAATATGTTTTAGTATGTTTTCTTTTATTGATATGGGTTCTTTTGCTTGTTTTCACTTATTGTAAAGCACTTTGTGACTCAATGTCTGGGAAAGGTGTTATATAAATAAATCTTTACTTACTTACTTACTTACTTAGTTACTGTTGCTACGCCTGTCAAGCTTTCGTGCCTGGCACGTCTATTACAATATGTATGCGCCGGTCATTTTTGGCAACAGACGAGATTCGAGATTTGAGGAAGCTAGACAAAATAGGACTGCAGTATGCATTACAGGGGTATATTCACGACATTATACGCACCCGATTAGAAAATAAGTTAATCAAAATTGAAGCTAGGTTAGCCTAGCCGCCTTATACACTGACCATTCAACGGCTTAGCTCATGCGCAGCAGGATAGGTGACATTTAAAAATAATCTAATAATAAAAAATTAAGAATCAGAATCAGAATCAGATTTATTGCCAAGTGTGCTTCACACACACACGGAATTTGCTTTGGCTACAGAAGCTTCCAGTGTACATAAAGTGACAAGTAACAACACAGAATAAATATGAAAAAAAGATGATAGACATTAAACAGAGATGCATCCAGTCAGATCTGAATGTTGAAATGTATGTAGAGATTTGTTATAAATATAAAGGTTATAAGGTGCTGTGTACAGATGCGTAAAAAGTATTACATTGTATATTGTTATAAGGTGCTGTGTACAAGTGCGTATGAGAAAGTATTGCACGTTTATTGCACAATAGGAAAATATTAACTGTTCATGAGATAGATGGCCTGAGGAAAGAAACTTTTCCTGTGTCTTGCTGTTTTTGTGCTCGGTGCTCTGTAGCGCCGGCCAGACGGTAACAGTTCAAACAGGAAGTGTGCTGGGTGCGAGGCATCTAGGGTGATTTTGCGAGCCCTTTTACTCACTCTGGAAGAGTACAGTTCTTGAAGTGTAGGATGGGTAGTGCCAGTGATTCGTTCAGCAGTTTGGACTATACGCTGTAGTCTACGGAGGTCAGTTTTGGCTGCTGAGCCGAACCAGACGGTGATTGAAGTGCAGAGGATGGATTAAACCGCAATTATTTTATTTTTTTGCCAAAAAGCCTG
The DNA here is from genome assembly GCA_903798035.1 of Danio albolineatus. Lineage (NCBI taxonomy): Eukaryota > Metazoa > Chordata > Actinopteri > Cypriniformes > Danionidae > Danio > Danio albolineatus. The sequence goes on along the minus strand of CAIGQQ010040203.1, from coordinate 980,198 downwards.
AGAGACTATTGTTGTGCAATGAAATATAGCGTTACTAACCGACGAGTAAACACGCATGGACAGTGCTTCTACATAATTAATTCATAGAAAAGGCCAGAGAGGGGAAATTGATGGATTTGTGCCAAATATTAACATCATTGACCCATAACAATGTACAGGAGCTTTAACTGTCAGTATGTTTGTGTGCTTTTATACAGTTTCTGTTCTAATTTGCAGTTAAGTGGAAAAAAGAAATAAATTGAAATGCAAATCAAAGTATAAATAGCATAAGTGAACAAATAGATTTTCCCTACCAGCAAATTTTAACCCGACACCAAATATAAAAGCAGACGCTAACCTGCTATAACGTCGTCATCAATGACCAAATCTCTAAAAGACGGATACAAACATCGGTGAAATGTAGGTGTGACATGGACATGAGGGTTACAGTATAAATGACTGAAAAACAGCTGCGGGTGAAGTATATTGATCGCAAGTGCTCAGACTGTGATCATATCATGACATTAGAAAAAGATTTAGGCTTATTTTATCTATAATACAGAGTATATTTGGATGGAGGGAGAAAACCGGGAAACACGAGGGAAACCTACAAAGACAATAGGAGACATGCAAGCTCCGCACAGAAATACCAAATGGCCCAGCGAGGACCCGACACCATTGGTATTCTTGCTGTGAGGCAACAGTGCTAGTCACTGGGCCACCGTGCCGCCCATTCTGAATAAAGGTGGAAGAAGGGGAGGAGGGGGGGTTCTTCCAGACGAAGATAGTTGTAGAAAGGAAATGAGGATATATATATAGTGACCTGGGATACTTTGACTGGAAGATCATGATTAGCTAATGTGGGCCAGTTGGGTCAATCATGAGCACGTGCTCCTCTCAGAATTACTTTAATATTAAACTTAATTTAAGTCAATGGATTTACTGACTTTTTTTTAAAGTAAAATCAACTTGTTGCTTTTAAGTCAATGAGTTTACTCACTTTTGTTTTTAAAGTAAAGTAACTAATCGATTTTTACAGTGAACTTAATATAACATTGAACCTAGATATTTTATGATTCCGACCATATTGAATACAGAACAACGGAGTTACCATATTATTGCGGAGACACTTCGCGAATCTTCACATGTGGCAGTGATGTAACGTGTTTTCGTTCGTGTTGTGCTAAGCAGTGACGAATGTGAAATGAAGGTGGCGTCAGATGAAGAATCTGTTGTGGAAGATTATGGTGTGGAGGCTTTGGGTTTGGCTGACATTTCGTGCAGCACATCAGAATCATCAGCAAGAGCTTAATTCCAGTTATTACACTGTTTCAACTGGGGCACGTTGGGAACAGGATGGACAGAGTGTGGCAGTGGGAACACAAACTGCACATTATGCCAGTGCTGACTGGAGAGATGGCTCAACATAAAGGGGGGCATGGAAGACATGCTATAGGACCTCATTCATAAAACTATCAATCTTACATTTAAACGGATGTTTAGATGGCTGATTTTAGCATTGACAGCAATAACATTTCACTAAAAACTATTACATAATCAGGTCATTAATGACCCGGACCTACAGTTGCTGTGAGAGTTATTAGCCCTCCTGAATTATTAGTAATTGTTTGTGATTTGCAGGTGCTTTCCATTTATTTACGGTTGTGAATTGTATTATGTCATAGGGTCATTCTGAAATGGCTTGCCATGTATGTCAGTGGACTTGAGATGCAGAGAGGAGTTGACCACGATGATGGGGTTTGAGTTCGGCGAAGAACGGTTCCATAAAGCAGGTAAGACAAAAACAGAAGCCCAAAAATAAAATAAACAAGTAAATAACAGGGTGAGGATGTGGTAAAATCTGAAAATGTGGTAAAAATCAGGCTTTCTTTTTCTGGATTCCTTTTTAAAGCTGCCGGTTAGGTTTTGAAAACACTATTGGTTGGGTTTAGGGAAGGAGGACGGTAGGTCAGTTGATCGGTCAGTCAGTCGACAGCGGCCTCTGGTGGATTTACGTTAGTACAGCAAGCATGAATGGCACTCGCAAGAGAAATTTGAGATCTGAAAAAGCGTACACTGCGGCCTCTGGTGGATTCGCGAAAACAAGAACTGCAAAAAACGCACCACCTGGGACATATTTGGCGCCCTCCAGAAATGTATATAGCGGTACATTTTCAGATTGTAGATCTCTGCTCTGTTGACTTTTGATGTTGAAAATTCTACTCTACGGTTTAACAAAGTGACTTTTATTGATTTTTTAGTAGTTTAAAATAATATAATGTGTAAAAAATAATAGATGGAGAACTAAGTCTATAAAATTACAGAAAATGTACTGTCAGTTTATCACAAGGTTTTTTTAGTCTAATATACAACACCAACTGAGACATTATATAACTGCGTCGCTCCAGTTATATACATATATATGTATATAACTGAGGCGACGCAGTGGCACAGTAGGTAGTGCTGTTGCCTCACAGCTAGAAGATCGCTGGTTCGAGCCTCGGCTGGGTCAGTTGGCATTTCTGTGTGGAGTTTGCGTGTTCTCCCTGCGTTCGCGTGGGTTTCCTCTTGGTGCTCCGGTTACCCCCACAGTCCAAAGACACATGCTAAATTGTAAAAGTGGCTAAATGTGCTAAATCTAAAATGTAGTGTATGAGTGTGAATGAGTGTGTATGGATGTTTCCAAGAGATGGGTTACAGCTGGAAGGGCATCCGCTGTGTAAAACATGTGCTGGATAAGTTGGTGGTTCATTCCGCTGTGGCGACCCCTGATTAATAAAGGGACTAAGCCAAAAAGAAATTGATTGGATGAATGAATATATATAACTATTAAAAATGTTTACAATAGTCACTTTTTCGAATTTTTCAAGGTTAAAAGTTGTTGGATGAAAGATCAAGATCCCATAATGCAATTCAAAAGCATAAATAAATGAAGAAAAATAAAAACATGAATCCTAAAATACAGAAAACTGCTGATTTTAAGGATATTTTCACCGTGCACCTTCAATAGCCCTGTCAGTGAGCCACTATTCTATCCTTAAAGTCCACATGAACCGGAACCTGCATTTGTTTTCTTTGTATTGTGACACAGTTCATAGAGAAATGGAATATTATATTAGAAAACTGTGGGTGTGGCTTGTTTTTTCATCTGCGAGCTGATTGGATGTGGTAAAACAGGCGTTTCATTCAGAAAGATTGGGAAACAGGTTTGGGGGGAGTTATTACACCCTAAAAGACTCCTCCTGCTCACCATTTCTGTTTGTTGTCAAAACTGACAGTGTGAGGGGCGTGGTCAAGTATATTAGCCACACCCAATACCTCAGATAGACATGATCTGAGAATTGAGAACTGAAAACAAACAGGAAGTGGATTTACATTCATTTATTCATTCATTTTCTTTTCGGCTTAGTCCTTTTATTAATGTGGGGTTGCCACAGTGGAATGAACCGCCAACTTATCCAGCATATGTTTTATGCAGCAGATGCCCTTCCAGCTGCAGCCCATCACTGGAAAACACCCATGCACACCCAAACACTTCTTGGTGTGATACAATGGTGCTACCCACGGCACCACTGTAGCGCCGGAAGTGCATTTTCAGATTTTAATTTTAGTTTACAAGGGCAACCAATTTTTTTTTTTATCTTAATGACAAGCATTAATGAGTTTTTCACCACAAAACTAGCAATGTGAGCTAACAAAATCAGTATGAAAGTTTTGATTTCATTTGTACATTTGGTGAGCCACCAGACGACATCAAACTTGCCAGTCAGAGCGACCAAGCACATCAGAGGGAAGCAGAGTGGTTGCGGCGGGATGTCATTTGTGGCTCACACTGACCGAGGTTAAAGCTGTCTCAGTCAGGACTGCTGATGCTTGTCATGGGTGACCATGGCCATTTTCTTCTCTCCCCAGTTTGCTCGCCATGTTGGTGAACGAATATCAAACTCTCTTGTGCAAAATTTAGCCTTTGTCCTCGTCTTGTTCAGGTAATCTGGTACAAACTCAACATGAGTCTATGTTCAAACCTCACAAGCGTGCGTGAAACATGCTGTCACGAGCACAATGCTCCACTTATATGCCAAGGCTGTGTTATAAAATGTGTTTGTATTTTCTTTTAAGCTTTCCCTCCTCATTCCGTACAAAACACCAGGACAGAGATTTGTTAGATTTTCCCTGCTGTTCAAAAACAGTTCAGGGAATCAGTTTATTTGCCTAAACCCCAAGAAAAGTCAACATTTTTGTGTCCATGTCTGTAGCACCAAGGGTGCCATCTAGTGGCCACGTTTTACCATTTTCCTTCCTTTTGGCTTGACAGCAGCTAGCCAGTCACCCTAGATCAGTGGTTCTCAAGCTTTTTTCACCAAGTACCACCTCAGAAAATAAAATGAATCTCCAAGTACCACCACAATAACCGGTATTGAAGTACAGTAGCATAGTAGGCCTAATTAAGCAGCTACAGCACTGCACAGGTAAAAAAACAAGGCAGATTAATTCTTCTAATTAAGAATATTTATCATTGTCAGCCACTTAAATAAAAGGTTTAGCCTATTAAAATCAATGTACTGATCACATTGGTGCTATCGTACCCGTCAAAGAGTTAAAAGTGTGTTCATTTTTTTTACTTTAATTAATCAGAGATTCCTCGGCGTACCACTAGAAGGAAGCTTGTGTACCACTAGCGATACATGTACCACAGTTTGAGAACCACTGCCCTAGATAGTTCAAATAAAACACTTTGACTCCATACAGTACAGCCAGACCACATATTTACATTAGTTCACATTCAGCAAGGCAATAGGAGTTTTAGCAGAGAAAAATAAAGATTAAGAGAAAGCTGTTTTATTTCCCTCACAATTTTGGAAGCAAAAGTGTTCACTTCAGGTCCATCAGGTTATCCTTAGCTGAGTGTTCAGGATGTTCACCTCAGTTATTTGTCTGGAGCTGAAGCTGGCAACACAGCATCAGTATCCTGTTCTCAAACTTTTGAAGGACTTCGGTAACACTTTATTTCGATGGTCTATTTGAGTATTAGTAGACTGTCTACTTAATATCTGTTGATACTGACATTCAACAGACATTTAACTGACTATAAGAAACTTTAAAAGTACATGTCAACTTACCCTAACCCCAACCTAACAGTCTACTTATAATCTAATGAGAATTAGTTGCAATCTAACTTAAATGAAACTAACAGGCCATCAAAATAAAGTGTGACCCCTTTTTTTTCTTTGGATGGGACGTTAAACTGAGGTCCTGACTCTCTGTGGTCATTAAAAATCCCATGGCACTTCTGGTAAAAAAATAGGGGTGTAACCCCGGTGTCTTGGACAAATTTTTTCCATGGGCCCTCACCGATCATGAACTCCCAATCATCCCCGTCCACCTAACTGGCTCTTTCACTATCTCTCCACTCCATCAATGATGGTGTGCGGTGAGCGCACTGGCACCGTTGTCCTGTGGCTGCTGTCGCATCATCCAAGTGGATGCTGCACACTGGTAGTGGAGTAGAGATGTAGTGTATGGCCATATACAATAAAATGCGCTATATATAAATATGTTAATTGTTAATATTTGTTAATTGGGTTATTGTCACTTGTTTGGTAACACTTTATTTTGATGGTCCAATTGACTATTAGTAGACTGTTTGCTTAATATCTGTTGATTCAGACTTTCAACAGACATTTAACTGACTATAAGAAACTTTGCAAGTACATGTACACTTACACTAACCCCAACCTAACAGTCTACTTATAATCTAATGAGAATTAGTTGCAACGTAACTTAAATTCAACAAACGGACCATCAATATAAAGTGTGATCAGGACTTCTTGTGACAAGAGCTACAGACATGATCTCTTCACTGCAAAAGATGCGATCTCGGTTCGACAGTTGAACTCTGTAGCAATACAAGCATGCCTGGCAGAAAACAAGAATGGTGGTGTCCTATCTGAATCTTTGTGAGGGTGAGCGATGTGTTGAATGCTTATGTAGGTGCATGGAAGGGTTCTCTGGGCACAGAGAAATACACAGTTGTATCTACTAAGAGATCCAGTTCAACCAAAAATGAGAATTTCATCTTAGTTTACTCTATGATGTAGGTGACTTTCTTTCTTCAGTAGAAGATTAAAGAAGAAGCATCAAAGCAACGGGAAGCTTGCACCTTACTGAATCTGGCGAAGATGTGCATGCGCTGAGAACTTTTGATCAGGTTGTGGATTAAAGCTTTTGATTATAATGTTCAATTTATTTCTCAGATTAACCTTTTTGCTTCGAAAAAACATCAACGTCATCAAACTTTTTGTGTTTATTTTTAATCTAAAAAAACTGTCACGGTGGCGTAGTGGGTAGCATGATCACCTTACAACAAGAAGGTCGCTGGGTCAGTTGGCATTTCTGTGTGGAGGTTGCATGTTCTCCCTGTGTTGGTGTGGGTTTCCTCTGTGTTTCCCCCACAAGTCCAAAGATGAGGCATAGGTGAATTAGTCAAATCAATTTACCTGCACCGCATTTCTTTGGACTGTGAGGGAAACCAGAGCACTCAGAGGAAACAAACGCCCCCGTGACGCCTTACATGTATTTCAAATACATATATTAAATAAAAAATTGTATTTTGTATTTGATAGGGTCGATGGAAATGGCTTAATATTTTGTATTAAAATATGTGTCTTGTATTTTTGTATTTTTTAAATACTGTAAAAATAGTTTGTTGGAAGTCTACATGATGACATATAAATGCACCCTCTTATTGGGAGTTTGGATATTATTGGCCCTTCCATTTAAAGAATAACAAAAAGAAAATAATAAAACATTTGGAGAGAGAGTATACTGTACAAATATTAGTAGCTTTGGGTTGATTGTTGATGCCAGATGTTTGTCAATAAAGGTGTAGTAAGTTTAACACCCAGTGGTTGAACTAGGTATTACATTCCTAGATCAAAACAAATGCAAGCACTGGTTGCCAGATTAAGGAGCGAGTCTGCCTAAAATCGTGTTCTAAATAAAAGCATCGGCACCTGATAAAAGGAATATTCTCCATATTAAAAGGAGTTTTTTGTTCTAAGCAACACCTCGAATTGATATATTAGAAACGGCTTCTATTTCTCACAGGTGAACAACAGAAGACTGACAATGATCACCTCAGGTAAACCTCATGTGCTTTATTCAGTGTTAAATGCTAACAATGTGAGTTTGAATGGCATTTTACATGACATTTATTGCCATGTACTGAAAGCAGCAGACGATCTTGAAAATAAAATAAACCATTTGAAATTGAACTTCAGAACTGTGACTGAGTGCAAACCAACACATATCAGTGAATCAGCATCTACATTTAATACTGTATATGAGGTTTCATATGTATTAATTAGATCATAAACCTTACCGTTTCATGAGCGAGTGCATATTCTGTGCTTCTGAATGGCTGTATTTAAATTTCTGTCGTGTTTCGTCTGGTGCAAACAGCCAAATTGTTTATCACTGCAAATCTAGTCTCGTAACGCGTTATTAGGACACACGGTTACAATGTAACCTGCTCACCTAATGTTTGTGCTCGTAATATTTATATTATTTGCTAATTAATAACCACCTTATGTGGAATTCTGAATCTGCATCTCATTTCAGAGTCTGCTACTGTCCACCGGAGGGCGCATTTTAGCCACGGACGCATGCTTTGAGAGCCTTTCTGAATGAATGAATGAATAAAATACGCTGTTTCCAGCAAGGCAACCCGGGATGCTGTAAGATAATTAGCTAAACTGGCAGTGAGTGGGTTAAAAGAACCAAAACAAAGACAGCGTTCTGGCACGGAAAACACATTTTCAGAATATCTGACTTCAGCATTGTTTTTCAGATAAACAAGAATGTTCACTAAGCATATTTTTTAAATATCTGCGAACATATTATGGTATTTTCATGCTTTAGAAGAGTCAAATACATACATACAGCACCTTTAAAACAAACAACCTAATAATAAGTCCTACAATGGCGATTCCTACAAGACTTCATTGGCTGCTTCGAATACCAGTAGTTGAACAACAACTTTACAGTTGCACTCAATAGTAATTGAAGTGATCAGATATATGCTGGGGTAAATGGAGTAAATTAGTAAATGAAGAGGAAAGATGTACAGCTAAAGATGTCTAAATGACACAACATATGAAACATCTTTAATAATCAAAAACTCCTGACAGGTTATTTAGCAGGAGCAGGATAAAGTGAAGAGTTTATTTACAAAAACAGATACATTTTTTGTTTTTTTAAGTTTTCAGAAATCTTTTTCTTTGAGTACCCAGCAAGCATTTTTAGTTTTTAAAAGATGTCTAATAGACGTCTAAACACAGTCATCTTGGCTAAAACAAGACTAAATTTGGGCTGTCCATGACAATCTAATAGATGTCTAAGAATAGGCTAAAACTAGACTAGTCATCAAATAAACAGAAATGAATGACTGCACATTTGACGACCTATTTGATGACTAGTCTAGTTTTGGGCGATACTTAGATGTCTATTAGGCCCCGCTTACACTGTCAGGTCTTGATGCCCAATTCCGATTTTTTTTTTGGGGGGGGGGGTTGCCTGTCCGTTTATACGTTCTTTTAATTGTGGCCCATATCTGATTGATGTGTTTAGACTTGCCTTACAATTTACAACGTAGCGCATACTTAAAGCCGGGTTCTAGTATCTGCGCCACACTAGCCACGATGGAAAAAATTGTCTTGCTTTTCGCTCTGCAAAATATGCGAAATTCTCCCAACTTTAAAATGATTTTGAGGCAGAGGAGGAGGGAAAGGGTCATCATCGAAGCTTCTGCCTATGGTTTATATATGGTGTCCTCCACTGATTCATCACCCCACAGGGCAAGAATGCAGGTAACTTCTGCCGTCGACCACTGACGTCTCCACACACGCTCTTCCTTATATGTCATTAAACCGTGGAGAAGTACCACATTGTCATAAGTTTAATGACGTACAAATAAGCCTCAATAAATCCGATCTGCCTGTTTACATGACAGTCGCATTGTCACATATCTGATTTATATCTAATTTATCTCCACATATGACGGAGGCCTGAAACCGATCTCTGAATATCCAAATGCTTGTGTTTTTTTCATGCTTACACAGTCATAGAACAGAGCCGATCTGTGTCACTTATGAGCAAAAAAATCTGAATTGGGTCACATTTAACTGGAAGTGTACAGGGCCTTGGATTTTCACTGACAGCCCAAGTTTAGCCTTGTTTTAGCCAAGCTGTCTACGTTTAGATGTCTATTAGACGTCTATTAAACACAAAATTGTTTGCTAGGTATTGAAGAGTCAGATTAATGGTGAAGGGATTGATCCAATGGGCCTATTGATGGAAGGTTTGCAAAGAAATGTCATGCTCCTTTTTAAAAGTATTTTGTAGTATTTTTAATTGATACATTTGGTGGATGCTGTGTTTTGGTACACTTAAACTTATGGTATTTGTTGTTTTATTTTAAAATACATTTCAATGTATTTTTGCCCAACCTTGCCTGCAGGGAATGTGGAACCTTTACAACGCCAGTCTGGTTCAGTGCTGGATTTCGTGCAGGAGTGATTGAACTATTAAGGTTTATGTCACAACCATAACAGCAGAGCATATATCTGTTTACGGTTTATATTGGTCTCACATTTCACATGTGCACCATGTAATGTTAGACCTTCATGCCCTGTTCAGATTTGCGGAGAGGTAAGCATGATCGAACGCCCAATAAGGGGGGAGAGCATGCTCAGAGCCTGGCGGCTAGTTAGCGTGCCAATCTGAAACAATGAATAAAACGCCTGTTTGTTCTAGTGATTGGGCCGGAGAAACACCCTTCTTAAGGAGAGGAGAAGGAGCAGCCGGGGAAAAAGGGAGCGCACACACACAAACACAAAGCTACAGTGTTGTCATGTCCTCAGCATTAAAATAAAATCTATTACTTACCTTATATTGACGACACTGTCTTCTTCTTCCCACAACAAGAACGAACTTTACAACAACATTGTTGCTTGGGATTTGTCTGTGAGCCTTCTTGTGTCCAAACTTCAAACCTCTTAAGACAGCACAACCATCTTTTTTGGAGAGTTTGTGGTTTGCATGTATTTTGAATCGGTGCACATGGAATTTCCACAAGGATTGCTGAAAGTTGGATGAGGGCAAAGGTGCCAAAGTTGACCTATGGTAAACTTTTGTTTGGCCCGCCACCCCATCTGAAAAGAGAGGGAGAATTAAGAGGAGTTTGTTGAGGCGAATCCACTTGACAGAGATCGTCATTTCGATTTTAATGTAGCCTTTTGTTACTTTGTTTAATTGAGGAGCTTCAAAAAAGCCAACTAAAATTAATTCATTTTCTTGTCGGCTTAGTCCCCTTTTTTTTTCCCTAATTTGGGCTCGCCACAGCTAAATGAACCGCCAACATCACCAGCATATGTTTTATGCAGCGGATGCCCTTCCAGCCGCAACCCAGTACTGGACAATTCACACAAATACAGCAGGGCCAATTTAGCTTACCCAATTCACTTATAGTTCATGTCTTTGGACTTGTGGTGGAAACCGAAGCACCCGGAGGAAACCCACGCCAACATGGGGAGAACATGCAAACTCCACACAGAAATGGCAACTGAACCAGCCGAGGCCCGAACCAGTGACCTTCTCGCTGTGAGGTGATCGTGCTACCCACTGCGCCACCGTGATGCCCAAAACAGCAATGTTTTTATGAATATGCTTCTACAAATCTCCCGTGCATATACTGAAAAAAATGACAAGTTGACAAGTTCATTTATTAATTTTTCTTCGGCTTAATCCCTTATTTATCAGGGGTCACCACGGTGGAATGAACTACTAACTAACACACAGAAATGCCAACTGGACCAGCCGGGGCTCAAACCAGTGACCTTCTTGCTGGGAGGTGACAGTGCTAAACACTGAGCCACCGTGCCAGCCCACCCTAAAAACATGACTAATCAATACATAACATACAAACATCAAAATACATGTAAACTCGTAACAATCCTTCAAATTAAAAATCCATTAAATGCACTATACCTCTGTTCAACTCAAGTTTATTGGTATAGTGCTTTTCAAAATAATTATTGTTTCAAAGCAGCTTTACAAAAGATGCACATAATTGCATTATTCGTTCGTTCATTTTCTTGTCAGCTTAGTCCCTTTATTAAACTGGGTTCGCCACAGTATAATCAACCATTACTATCAAAATATAAAAAAGATAAGGTTATTAGTTATCATAACTTTATTAGTTACTAATATTTTTTTTAATCTGCAGATTTATGCGAAATCATTTTGGGAGTATCATAACTAAACTCAACGTATGAAATAGAAAGGAATACATTTTTAACTTTTATTCAATGTTAATGTTTAATCCAAGAAGATCCACATATTTGGTGAACAAAGCAAGTCTCTCATATAATCTTTCATTCATTTTCTTTTCGGCTTAGTCCCTTTATTAATCCGGGCTCGCCACAGCGGAATGAACTGCCAACTTATCCAGCATTTGTTTTACACAGCGGATGCCCTTCCAGCTGCAACCCATCTCTGGGAAACATCCATACACACTCATTCTCACTCATACACTACGGACAATTTAGCCTACCCAATTCACCTGTACCACATGTCTTTGAACTTGTGGGGGAAACCGGAGCACCCGGAGGAAACCCACGCAACCACGGGGAGAACATACAAACTCCACACAGAAATGCCAACTGACCCAGCCGAGGCTCGAACCAGCGACCTTCTTGCTGTAAGGCGAACGTGCTACTCACTACGCCACCGTGGCCCCCTTTCATATAATGTATTTACTAAAAGACAGAAAACTTTGCAAACTGTATTGTACATAAATCTTATGACCATTTTCATATTAGTCAATAACATTACTAAAATTTATTTTAAAAACTGAATAAGGCCCAATCCCAATTCTCCCCCTTAGCCCTTCCCCTTACCCCTACCCCTCTTTTTGTGCATTCACGTGAGGGGGGAAAGGGTGTCCCAATTCTCTTTAGCTTGAAGGCACAGGGCTAAGGGCAAGGGCTAGATACCCCTTCAAACAAAGATTTTCCAGGACTTGAAACCAACTTATCCAACATCTGTTTCACGCAGCGGATGCGCTTCCAGCCGCAACCCATCTCTGGGAAACATCCATACATTCTCATTCACACACATATACTACGGACAATTTAGCTTACCCAATTCCCATACGAACACGGGGAGAACATGCAAATTCCACACAGAAATGCCAACTGACCCAGCCGAGGCTCGAACCAGCGACCTTCTTGCTGTGAGGCTACAGCACTACCTACTGCGCCACCGTGTCGCCCATTATTATTATTATTATTAATGGTAATAAAAGCAATAATGACTGGAGCATTAATTTCATTTGAAACTATACATACAATAAGAAAGCAGGCATTTTAAAATGTTAATAGATATTTACCAATTTAACATTGTTTTTTTTTTTACATTTAACAAATGCTGCCTTGACAAACAGAACAATTTTCTTTAAAAAAAAAAACATTAAAAAAACTTACCCCAAACATAAATAAATAAACGTTATAATAGACTATATAATAAATGAGGGTCTTATAATTAGGGTCTTATTAAATGAGGGATTTCTGCAACCATAGATTGCGTGTGGGCCTGCAAGCAACTAAGACCTAAGGCCAACACATCAACGTCCATGTCACTCAAACAAATACACAACAGTCAAACAAAATAATAAACATCGATATGCAGGTAAAGACAGTATAGAGAAGCAATTAATCAATCAGCAATTAGTGTATAGGTCTTAATATAATCCTGCATATGCAGCGTGTGGATGCTGTTCTTTGCCAGCTGAGCATTATTAAAACAGCCCACTGTAACGTAGCATTCGAATCCATTATAATTCAATTATATTTCTCTCCCCTGGCAACCATGCTTGGTAACTGAGTGCGCAATCTCAAATTGAGTTTGTGCAGAATTAAATTATACAAGCATCAATATACAAACATAATACAGATCAGTAAACGGGCTTAATTTATTGGACAAGCAGTCATAATGGCACCAAAGTGTGTGGAATGAAAATGTTGTGCCATCTAGATGGGGTTTTTTTTCGGATGGTGACTTCACAAGTCACAGGGAGACAAAAAAAGAGACAAGATTAATTATTAAGAGCTTGATCGCTTGGCTCTAAACCCGGGTGCATTGTCATTTCACCTCTTTATTGTAAGAAGCTGTTTCCTCTTTGGGTGTGAGGTTAATAATAAAAAAATGATATGCTTCAGTAGAGCAGATAAATCGTGTCAAACACAGCTGGGCCAGCAGGCCTGTAACCGGCCACCACAGAGCTAAATTGATGGTTGTTGCATCGGAGAGGACATGAAAAACTGCCCCTTTTTCTTTACTGTATGACATGAATGGAGTTCTAGGTGTCGTCTATTTTTCCACTGCATCCCCCACCGCTCTTACTGCAGCGCTGACTGACAGCAGGATGTGAGACAGCACAGATGTTAAAAAAAAGACTCTGATTTGCAGAGATGTGAGGAGGGATACACTCAAATATCATCTTTAACTTTGTGTAAGGAGGCTGTGGGAAGTGCGCTGCGCTCTTGCGGTATTTAAATTTTGTTGCATTGATCTCATTCATTCATTTTCTTTTCGGTTTACTCCCTTTATTAATCTGGGGTCTCCACAGCGGAATGAACCGCCAACTTATCCAGCATATGTTTTACGCAGCGGATGGCCTTCCAGCTGCAACCCATCACTGGGAAATATCCATACATACTCATTCACACACATACACTAGGGCCAATTTACCTAACCCAATTCACCTATAGCGCCTGCAGGGCCGGATTAACCAATGGGCATTATGGGCACAGGCCCAGTGGCCCGTGCGCACCTGGGTCCCCTGCGAGGGGGAAAAAATGCCAATTTTGGAGTGTCTATTTTGGCTAAATACAAGTAGCACACCTCGTTAATTCTCGCCCGTCACTGTTTGATTGACAAAACAGTCAACAGGCAATATGTTTTGACGTGATCGATTATGAACCCGGTTCGAATCCAGCGTCTGATGAACACTTTTTTCTTTTTTTCTTTTTTCATCACGAGGAAGACATGAGGGAATCATTAATAAATATGTGTATTATGGAAGACTCAGATGCATAGAACTGGATTGGAGAAGTGTTATATACAAATCATGTGCATTATATGTTTTTAGAAGTCATACTTTTAAAATAATAATATATTTGTACTGCTTCAGTGAACTTGAACAAGTATATAAAAATCCATAAATTTTCCCCAGATTTATTAATATTTTTTAGACTAGAAATATATGTACTTTATATCGTTTATTTTAAAAATGTGGGCAATACAGAAGAAACAAAAGATCACCGGACTCAACGACTACAGACCTGTTGCCTTAACATCTGTGGTCATGAAGTCATTTGAAAGACTGGTTCTAGCGTATCTGAAAGACATCACCGGACCTTTGCTGGACCCCCTGCAGTTTGCCTATAGAGCAAACCTGTCTGTGGATGATGCAGTCAACATGGGACTGCATTATACCCTACAACATCTGGACAAACCAGGGAACTATGCAAGGATTCTGTTTGTGGACTTTAGTTCTGCCTTCAACACCATCGTCCCATCACTGCTCGAGCACAAACTGACCCAGCTCTCTGTTCCTAGCTCTGTCTGTCAGTGGATCACCAGCTTCCTGACAGATAGACAACAGCTAGTCAGAATGGGCAAAATCACGTCTGACAGCCGCACCATCAGTACTGGTGCCCCCCAAGGATGTGTTCTCTCCCCACTGCTCTTCTCCCTGTACACCAACGACTGCACCGCAAAAGATCCCTCCGTCAAGCTCCTGAAGTTTGCGGACGACACTACTGTTATCGGCCTCATTCGCAACGGTGATGAGTCTGCATACAGACAGGAGGTGGAGCGGCTAGCTTTATGGTGCAGATACAACAACCTGGAGCTGAACACGCTCAAAACGGTGGAGATGATAGTGGACTTCAGGAGAAACCCCCCTGCACTCCCCCCGCTCACCATCATGAACAGCACTGTGGCTGCAGTGGAGTCATTCAGGTTCCTGGGCACCACCATCTCTCAGGATCTGAAGTGGGACACTCACACAGACTCTATTGTGAAGAAAGCCCAGCAGAGACTCTACTTCCTTCGTCAGCTGAGGAAGTTCAACCTGCCACAGGAGCTGCTCGTGCAGTTTTACTCAGCTGTCATCCAGTCCATCCTCTGCACTTCAATTACCGTCTGGTTCAGCTCAGCTGCCAAAACCGACCTCCGTAGACTACAGCGAATAGTCCGGACTGCTGAACGAATCACTGGCACTACCCTTCCTACACTTCAAGAACTGTACTCTTCCAGAGTGAGTAAAAGGGCTCGCAAAATCACCCTGGACGCCAAGCACCCAGCACACTTCCTGTTTGAGCTGTTACCGTCTGGCCGGCGCTACAGAGCACCGAGCACAAAAACAGCCAGACACAGGAAGTTTCTTTCCTCAGGCCATCTACCTCATGAACAGTTAATATTTTCCTATTGTGCAATAAACGTGCAATACTTGCTCATACGCATTTGTACACAGCACCTTAGAACAATATACAATGCAATACTTACGCATCTGTACACAGCACCTTATTACCTGTATATTTATAACAAATCTGTACATACGTGTCACGGATTGGTCAGGCTCTCACGTCCCACAATCACAGCGATCACCATCACCTGCATTCTAATGAGCACCCAGCTGTTCCCCATTCCACGAGCACTATATCTTCACCACCCTCCGGTCGTTCAGTGTCCAGGCTCGTTTGGGCGAAAGTGGACACTGAACGATTCCCTGGCGAAACCGTAATCAGCTTATTGAATCTCTGAACTTACCCTGTCTGTATTCTCTTCCTCCTAGTCCTCCTGTTGATCCCGAGTCCTCCTGTTCCCGAGTATCCTGTCATCTGTCGTCCTTGTATCTGGTGTGTGCTGTTGTCCTCTTGTGCTCCATCGCCCCTGCCACGGAGGAATACAAGTATCCGGTTACCGATCCTCCTGGCAATCCCTATTGTGCTCCTCTGTTGTTTACAATAAACCCACTTTACGTGCACTTACCTCTGTCTCCTGTCCGCTTCATAACAGAAGCCTGGACCTCACCGACAACAACATGAGCACTCCCGATCACTTCCAGGAGCTGGTGGATCAACTGAAGCTGATTCTACAGCCACCAGCTCCACTTCCCTACGCACCACCAGCACCGAGCACTTCCGCATACACCACTTCTTCGTCGGCCCTTCCATCCAGTCCCATGGCCCGACCAGCGCCCTACTCAGGCGGGGCGGAGGAGTGCAACGGATTTCTTTTGCAATGCTCACTAACCTTTGAAATGCAACCTTCTCTGTATCCCTCAGATAAAGCGAAGATCGCCTACGTCATCTCCTTACTCTCCGGACCGGCTTTAAGATGGGCAGAGACGATCTGGAATCAAGCCGGGCCGGTGATGGATTCGATTACCAACTTCATGAGTTATTTCAAGGAAGTCTTTGGACGTGCAGATGGAGAGGTAGCCGCTGGAGAACAACTGTATCACTTAAAACAAGGTACTATGTCTACTCAGGATTATGCTCTCCGGTTTCGGACTCTAGCGGCTGCTAGTGGATGGAATGAGAGATCACTATTGACCACTTACCGGCTCGGCTTGGAGCCAACTCTGCGCATCCAACTGGCTGCCCTCGATGACACAATGGGTCTGGAGAAATTCATACAGCATTCCTTGAGATGTTCCGACCGGTTAAAGAGCTATCAGCATGATGTAGTGAGCAACCCTACAGCACTCCTCCGATCGCCTGAGTCATGCTCCCCTCCAGAACCAGAACCGATGATGGTAGAATCTGGAAGATTGTCGCTAGCGGAACGACAGAGGAGGCTGACCCGGGGTCTGTGTCTTTACTGCGGTGTAGGCGGACACACACGTCTGGAGTGTCCCCTTCGTCCCATTCGAACCTCAGTGAGTGTATTTAGTACCAGTATTGAGAAATGTAATCCTCTCACTTCTACTGTACAAATAACTACTCCATTTGTTTCCCTCCGTGTCACAGCCCTCATCGACTCCGGGTCAGCAGGGAATTTCATCTCCCAATCCCTCTGTCGTCAACTCGACCTCCGCACAGAAGCGTCCTCCCACATCTACCAGATACAACCGATAACACCATGTGCAAAAGTTCCAACTCGGATTCATCGTCAATGTGAAGAAATACTATTACAAGTGGGAGCCCTACATCAAGAGAAGATCCAATTCCTGGTTCTGGAGGGAGCCAACATGGATATCATCTTAGGGCGCCCGTGGCTGGTGAAGCACGATCCCATCATCTCTTGGGGCACAGGAGAGATCAAACGATGGGGTAATGAGTGTTCGTCAGCCTGTTTCCCCAGTCTTCCCCTCCAGGGTCATAAACCCATTTCCCTGTTCGCGACATCTGTTGAAAGTCCTCCTGAGAAACAGTCCAGTAGCATTCCTATGCTATACTCCTCCTTTCAAGATGTCTTTTGCCCCAAGAGAGCTTCCCAGCTACCTCCACATCGGCCATGGGACTGCGCCATTGACCTAGTTCCGGGTGCCCAGTTGCCGAAGGGTAGGATTTACCCGCTCTCGCTTCCAGAGACGAAGGCAATGGAGGATTACATACGGGAGGCTCTGAGTCAGGGGTACATCCGACACTCCAAGTCTCCGGCGGCCTCCAGCTTCTTCTTCGTGGCCAAGAAGGACGGAGGGCTGCGTCCATGTATCGATTACCGTGTCCTTAATGAGAGCACCGTTAAATTCAAGTACCCTCTTCCCTTGGTCCCATCAGCATTAGAACAACTACGAGAGGCGAAGATCTTCACGAAGTTGGACCTCCGCAGCGCGTACAATCTGATCAGAATACGTGAGGGGGACCAGTGGAAGACCGCCTTTGTGACACCTACCGGCCATTATGAGTACCAGGTCATGCCCTATGGCCTGGTCAACGCCCCCTCCGTATTCCAGAACTTCATCCATGAAGTCCTCCGGGAGTACCTCCATCGTAGCGTGATCGTCTACATTGATGACATCCTCATTTACTCCCGGAGCGAGGCCGAACATCGCCACCACGTTGCGGAGGTCCTAAGAACCTTGAGGAAGAATCATCTATATCTGAAAGCTGAAAAGTGTTCTTTCCATCAACGATCTGTACAGTTCCTGGGTTACATCATCGACTCTAATGGGATTCGGATGGACCAAGGGAAGATCGAGGCTGTCTTGTCCTGGCCAGAACCTACCACCATAAAGGAGCTACAAAGGTTTCTGGGCTTTTCCAATTTCTATCGTCGTTTCATCAAGAACTACAGTGGTATCACGGTGCCTCTCACAAACCTCCTCAAAGAGAAACCGAAGAAGCTACTCTGGTCCCAGGATGCAGCCGCAGCCTTCCGCCTTCTGAAGAAGGAGTTCACCAGAGCCCCCCTCCTGACTCATCCTGACCCTGATCGTCCCTTTATTGTGGAGGTGGACGCTTCCACTACTGGAGTCGGGGCTGTGCTTTCACAGCATCAGGGAACTCCGCCCCGACTACACCCATGTGCCTTCTTCTCTAGGAAGCTGAGCCCGGCGGAGAGGAACTACAACATCGGAGACCGGGAACTTCTCGCCATCAAGCTCGCCCTGGAGGAATGGCGACACTGGCTGGAGGGAGCTCAACACCCGTTCCAGGTGATCACCGATCATAAGAATCTTCTCTACCTCAAGGAGGCAAAAAGACTATGCCCCAGACAAGCCAGATGGTCCCTATTCTTTTCACGATTCCACTTCTCCATCACCTATCGTCCTGGATCCAAAAATGTTAAAGCCGATGCTCTTTCCCGTATGTATGACTATCATGACGAAGAAGAATCACCCTCGAACATCATTCCTGATCACATCCCCATCTACCCGATCACCTGGACGACTCCTCCAGTTGGTGCCACGCCAGAGGTTCCCTCTCCGCCGGGATGCCCTCGTCATCGGCAGTTCGTACCACCTGAACAGCGGGTAGATCTACTCCACTCCTTACACACCTCTCTAGGCACTGGGCATCCAGGGATCAACAACACTCTCTCGCTGGTATCCCAACGATTCTGGTGGCCAAACATGGCGAGGGATGTGAGGAGATACGTCCAGGGATGCAAGGATTGTGCCCAAGCAAAGAGTCCGCGTCACCTTCCTACGGGCAAACTCCATCCCTTGCCAATCCCGAACCGTCCCTGGTCACACCTAGGAGTAGACTTCATGACAGATCTCCCTTCATCCGAGGGTAATACATGTGTCTTAGTCATTGTAGATCGATTTTCTAAATTTGTGAAGTTAATCCCTCTGAAAGGTCTTCCCACAGCCTTTGAGACCGCGGATCAGATCTTTAACACTGTCTTCAGATCCTTCGGAATACCCGAAGATATCGTGTCCGACCGAGGCCCTCAGTTTATTTCCCGGCTCTGGAGAGCCTTCTTCAAACTCCTAGGTGTGGCCGTCAGCCTCTCCTCAGGATACCATCCCCAAACCAACGGACAGACTGAGCGTAAGATCCAAGAGGTGGGACGGTTCCTGAGGACCTTTTGTAGTGGTCACCAGCACTCCTGGAGCCAGTACCTGGGCTGGGTGGAGTATGCCCAGAATTCACTGCGGCAACCAACCACCGGACT
The DNA here is from genome assembly GCA_903798035.1 of Danio albolineatus. NCBI lineage: Eukaryota > Metazoa > Chordata > Actinopteri > Cypriniformes > Danionidae > Danio > Danio albolineatus. The sequence continues at coordinate 960,524 of CAIGQQ010040203.1, read as the reverse complement.
TACGCCATTCCAGTGTGTACTGGGTTTCCAACCACCACTCTTCCCCTGGGATGGCGAACCATCTAATGTCCCCGCAGTGGATCACTGGTTCCGGGAGAGCGAGAGAGTCTGGGACGAAGCCCATCAACATCTTCAGAGGGCAGTCCGCAGAAGCAAAGTGATCGCTGACAGACGGAGAACCGAAGAACCCAATTACACGCCGGGTCAAAAGGTGTGGCTTTCAACCAAGGACATCCGAATGCGACTGCCCTCTCGCAAGTTGAGTCCCAGGTTTGTTGGTCCCTTTGAGATCGTGGAACAGGTCAACCTGGTAACGTACAAGCTCAAACTCCCCTCACACTACAAGATTCACCCATCCTTCCATGTGTCACTCCTCAAGCCTTTTCACGACCCTGTGCTTCCCTCCTCAGAGCCTGACCAAGAAGAGGAACCCCCTCCTCCATTGCTGCTGGAGGAAGGTGCAGTCTACGCGGTCAAAGAGATCCTCCGTTCCCGACGTCGTGGTGGTAGACTAGAATATCTGGTAGACTGGGAAGGTTACGGACCCGAAGAGAGGACATGGGTACCTCGAGCCGATATTCTTGACCCCAACCTCATGGCCAAATTCCACGAACGACACCCCGAATTCCCAGCACCACGTGGAAGAGGAAGACCACCACGGCGTCGGCGATCCAGGCCCTCAGGAGCGGGCCCTGGGGAGGGGGGTACTGTCACGGATTGGTCAGGCTCTCACGTCCCACAATCACAGCGATCACCATCACCTGCATTCTAATGAGCACCCAGCTGTTCCCCATTCCACGAGCACTATATCTTCACCACCCTCCGGTCGTTCAGTGTCCAGGCTCGTTTCGGCGAAAGTGGACACTGAACGATTCCCTGGCGAAACCGTAATCAGCTTATTGAATCTCTGAACTTACCCTGTCTGTATTCTCTTCCTCCTAGTCCTCCTGTTGATCCCGAGTCCTCCTGTTCCCGAGTATCCTGTCATCTGTCGTCCTTGTATCTGGTGTGTGCTGTGGTCCTCTTGTGCTCCATCGCCCCTGCCACGGAGGAATACAAGTATCCGGTTACCGATCCTCCTGGCAATCCCTATTGTGCTCCTCTGTTGTTTACAATAAACCCACTTTACGTGCACTTACCTCTGTCTCCTGTCCGCTTCATAACAATACGTTTCAACATCCAGATCGTTGGACTGACTGCATCTCTGTTTAATGTCTATTTTTTTTTATATTTATTCTGTGTTGTCACTTGTCACTTTATGTACACTGGTAGCTTCTGTAGCCAAAGCAAATTCCTTGTGTGTGTGAAGCACAGTTGGCAATAAAAATGATTCTGATTCTGATACGTTATAGATTAATTGTATATATATATATATTATATTAATCTTATTTTTTAATTCAAATAGGGGTGCGGTCAGGTAGGGGGCCCTACAAGACATTGTGCCCAGGGGCCTCTGAATTCTTAATCCAGGCCTGAGCGCCTGTCTTTGGATTTGTGGGGGAAACAGGAGCACACGGAGGAAACCCAAGAGAGAACATGCAAATTGACGTTTCAATACAGTTAACACATACATTATCATTGAATTTTTCAAGTTTTTCCTGCAAATGTCACATCCAGAACTTTGTAACTGCTCAAAAAGGGGACAACAAAACACATTTGGTACAGAAAGCATACACCACACTTGACATTGTATGCTAGTGATTGGCTGCTACAGTTTTTCAGCATGATCGGTTACAGCTAAAGTGGATGGATTAAACCTTTCAACCATGCGACTGTCTTTCTGTGTGGTTTGCTTCATTTAACTTGGCTTTCGCCACCTCTTAAATAAAACGATAGAGAAGTAGGGGACTGCAAAAGAAGGTCTCTGTCATTATTTACAGAGAAAAAGATGACTCATCAATGTCCATAAAAGAATTATGCAAACAGCGCAACGCATTACATCTGTCTCGGTGCGTCTATCCACTGATGCAACTGAGATTTCTCTCTCTGCTTCGCCGCACAAACATAAACACACAAAGACACGCATCATCTACTGTAAGTGCTGCAAGCAAACCTTGTGTAACAGACAGGCCTATAGTTTTATATTTGTGGTTGAATTAGAGCAATTAAATAGGCTATAAAACCCTGCTTTTTCTGGAGCTGACATCTGTCGTCTGGACGAAGCTAGAACTTAAAGGGATAGTTCACCCAAAAATGAAATGTACTCATTTACTCACATAAGTATCTCTCACGTAAGATGATACTTTGAAACCTGCTCCATAGGAAAAGTCAATGGTTACAGGTTTCTAACAGTTTTCAAAGTAAATTATTTTGTGTTTAACAGTAGAAAACAAAAACTCAAATAGGTTTGTGACAAGTGATGGTTCCGTAAAAGATGAAAGAATGTTCAGTTCTGGGTGAACTATCCCTATAATGAAAGTTAAATGCATATTCATTGTTGAGTTAAATAATAAAATGTATTGCTGTTGTGATTACCAGTGACGTAGCCCACACAGATCATTGGAGAACACTCCGTGCCATTCACCCGAACTACATACCCCATCACGCCCTGCAGTCACACACCTGTTTCAGTTCATCTCCTGATTACACACACAGCTGTAGTTTATCACTATTGATTACATGAACTATACATATACCACACACAGAGATATCCATTGCTGAGCCTTGATTCTTGATACTGTTTATAATTGTTTGCTGCCTGCCTCGACCCATTCGCCTGTTAAACTATCCACTCTTTGGATGATGTGTCACTGTCTGCTCCTTTATTGAACCTTGACTACCTGATTACTCGAAAAAAGCTGCATATTGGATCCTACCCCTGTCGTCACACCCCATCACCCACCGTTGGCTGAAATATCAATGACATTAACAACAACACAGATTTAAAAGAGCACATTAAACAAAGTATTTATGAAAAGTGGATTCATTACTATAACTGTATATTTGCATAATTTTTTCTTTATGTTAAGGTATATGCAGAGGTAGGAGATGTGATAATACCCACCTTTTTACCACTATGATTAGCTGATTATTCATTATTTAATTTTCTTTTCAACTTAGTCCCTTTATTAATCAGGGGTCGCCACAGCGGAATGAACCGCCAACTTATCCAGCATATGTTTTACGCAGTGGATGCCTTTCCAGCTGAGACTATACACACTTATTCACTCATTCACACACGTACACTACTGACAATTTAGCATACCCATTTCACCTGTACCACAAGTCTTTAGACTTGTGGGGGAAACTGGAGCACCCGGAGGAAACCCACACGAACATGGAAAGAACATGCAAACTTCACACAGAAAAGCCAACTCTTGCTGTGAGGTGATTTTGCTACCCACTGCGCCATCGTGACGCTCATCTTGTTTATTTTTAATTCTTTGATGAAGTTTTTTATTTGAGAGACGGAATAAGCTACAGTTCAATTAAACATAATATAATAATTCTTCCATCCCATACTCTGGGTTCATGTTTGCCTGTACATAAAAAACACCTATATATATTTTTAATTATGTTTATCGAATTTTTCATTTTAATAGGCTATAATGCATTAAAATTTCTATAGTCAACGTATGAAGCTCTCAACCACTGCAAGATGTATAAATGGGGAGGAAGTGTTTGTCTGAACTGAACAGAAGGGAACGCAAATAATTTTTGTGAGGGAATGCATATATATATATTTTTTTTCTCCAATTTATTTTTCCTTCCATCAATTAATTTTTTCCACCAAAAAGTGCAAAAAAGCTCTGTACACTCTTAAGTGGTTGCAAAGCTTTGCTTGGAATTTCTTTCTCCTGTTAAACAAAAAAGATTTTGAAGAGAGCTAAAAACCTGTAACCACTGGCACACATACAGTAGTAGGAAAACCAAATGGAGGTCAATAGCCCCTTTTACAAATACAGACCTTTCTCATGTTTCTCTGAACGGGCCCTTTTTGAAAATACCGGTAAATTCGTTCTGGCAATTTTCCCAAAAGACAAGTTGTAACATTACCGGTAATTTACTGGAATGCTTCGCTGTATGAACGCAGAGGTAACATTGCCGGAAAGAGCGAGTTCATGATTACAAGATGGTGACATTGGACGTCTACTCCAATCAGAACATTCAGACGCATTCATACCCGTGCTGTTTATAAATATAAAAGCCTTTGAAAAATTTTCCAGACACAGTTAGCTGCTAGATGTTAGTCAACTTCTGAATGCCAACTGTGTAAATAGTTATTAATAAAATTCTTATGATAAATCGCCATTTGTTTACCTTCAAGTTCTACTTCACGTGAAGCAGCCGGTAAGCGTCAGCACACACATATTACAGTATGTACATCTCGACATGCGAAAGTGTTCCTCCATATGTTTTCATCGAAGTTGTTCACAACACTTATCTATCCACAGAATTTGTAATGTCGTTAAATGTGTAAACATTTAGCTGCGGTTCACGCTTCTGCCTTTGGATGTCTCTGAAAAAAATGTGAAACCATCAACAAAAGGCAGACATCTTCTATGTTCACAAATAATAGCGCAGCCGTTTAGAGTTCATTTCTGGTTAATGATGTCAGAATTTACCTGTATTTTGGAATGGATGTGTGAAAGGTCTTTTCCAGAAAAAGTCCAGAACGTCCTTGCCTGTGTGAAAGAGCGCTTTTATGAATTTACCAGTAAAGTTCTTCTGGTAATTTTCCAGATATTTACCGGTATCACTGTATGAAAGGGGCTAATGGTTACAGGTTTCCAGCTCTCTTCAAAATATGTACTTTTGTGTCCAATAACAGAAACTGAAACAGGTTTGAAACAAATGAAAGGTGCGTATTGAAAAAAAATGCATAGACGCCTTTGAATTTGCTTAGTAAATGTAAATAAATAAGTAATTCAATACATGCCACTGCTTAAAAGGAAAATGTGAAGAATACACATTGTTTGAGCATGGATAGATGGGTGGATAAATAGATGAAATTATGCAGGCTGCGGCACAATGACAGTTGTGTGATTGGTGGCACCAATGACTTAGATTGCCACTGCAGATTCTGTTGTTGCCAATAAATGCTGCAGCAAATGCTTAGCCAGGCCCACTAATCATGCCTCTTTGTCGATGTATTTGAGAGGAGGATTCATTGTCATTTACTTGAATCATTACTGTCCTGACTGCTCGCTGTGTGAAAGACAGACGACCTATAGATTTTGTTTACAGTTAATAATCATTTATATAGCCACTTTCAATACATACCCTTTTTCCAACACGTACATTTTCTGCATCACTGTAAAAAATAACGGTTAATTAATAGTTTCTGTATTATTTTTCATTAAATTACGGTTGTGAATTGCATTATAGGATGTTGATCTCTGCTCTGTTAAAGAGCCCCTATTATACATTAAAAAGGGTCATATTTTGGTTTGGGGGGTCTCCAACAGCAGGCTGATATGCATGCATAGTCAAAAAACACTTTCATTGTCTTATAATATGCATTTATTTTTACCTCATTATCCCAGCGACTCCTATATGAATCGTTCAGCGATTCATTTGTTCCAAAACCCCTCCTTAGCGCGAAGCTAAACTGCGCTGATTGGACCGATGACCCAGTCTGTTGCGATTGGTTGACATCATTCAACGCGAGAGAATGCCCACCATGGCTTATCGATATTGAAGTAGCCATAGTGTGTGCGTGAGCATATCTGCCAACACTTGTTTTTCCCGGGAGTCGCCCGTATTTCAGACACCTCACCCCCGAACCTAACCCCCCAGTCTCCCAGCATATTACTCTATACTTAACCAGAACTAAAAACAGCGACACACATGCAGTATTAATGCACACAGCGGCAAAAGCTGAACCATTATGAAACAGGACCACCGCACATGTGTAGGAGAGCTGATGTAGCCATAGCAACGACAAACAGCAGAGGAACACGAGCTAGCAAACGTATTTTAATCCGTAAACAAAGCGACACGCATCGCGTTTTCAATGTGCTTTTAGACGCGATATGAGAATATAAGAGGTTAACCAGATACACTACAAGCGGTTACAAGTTACAAAACACAATTAAATGCATCATTTACAAGCTAGAGAAAACAATGAGGCAACTGTTTTAATCGCACTTACTCAACACTTGTTGGATAGAGGGTGCAGGCCAGATTAACCATTAGGCCACGGGGAAATGTCCCGGTGCTCCCTATGGCCAGTCCGCCCCTGCATACATCTTTTCTGATCCTTCCTTTAACAAACGGTCGACGAATCCTCCGTTGTAAGCGTGTTGATTGCTGAAGCACTCCTCAGAGGGAACACAGCACAAGGCTGGGCTATAATGCTGAGGCATTTCTGCAGAAATAAACCTCAACAACTGACTCTTCACAGTTTCATCTTTGGTTCATCCTCACACTTCCAATAATATCCAGCTGAGCACATGTCTGCTACAGTGCTCATCTCTGTGTTGCCAGATGTAGCTGACTGATTCCAGCCCAAACCCTATCCAAAAGGTTTTTACCTGCACAATCAAATTCAAAACCGCCCAATCTGGCAACACTGGTTTGCTACTGTGTTTGTGGCCAGGGCCATTAAGGGCCACAAATGGGCGGGGCTTAAGTTTTGTATCCACGTCACGCCAAAACAGCTAAAGACTCATAATAAAGACGATTCAATTGAAGCACTGTGTCGACTCTTTTATAGATGAATCAATACAGTAGTTTTAAACACTGTGCACTTTCAGATTTAAGCCTCAGCTGGACATTTCACTTCACTTAGAGCTGTGTTACTCACTGCATGCACGCTTATTTTCAAAAACTCATAATAGGGGCTCTTTAACTTTTGATGTGGAAAATCAAACTCTACAGTCTAGTAGAGAGGCACTCGCGAAAGAAATTTGAGATCTGAAAAACTCAACTCAATTTATTTCTACAGCACTTTCAACCAGCCACAATGGGTACCAAAGCGCTGTACATAAAAACACATAATACAAGCAAACATGCAAGGAACCGAGGTACATAACACATGATTAAAATCTAAAGAAAATAAGTGTGTTTACAGGGACCTCTGAAAAGACTCAAAAGTTAGAGAAGTTCTTATGGAGAGCGGAAAATCATTCCAAAGTCTTGGAGCTGCAACTGAAAACACGCTATCACCTCAACAAGTACCTCCTGGGATGTATTTGGCACTCTCCAGGAATATATATAGGGGTATGTAATCAGAATGAGTATAAGTATAGATTATTATTATTAAATTTCCATGACTTTTCTCAATATTGTATGGGTTTGTTTGCTTTTCCAAATCTTTTCCAGGCCAGGTCAAAATTCCATAACCTTTACAGGTATTTTATGACCATATAAACTAATAATAGGTGTCTGTCTACTCGATTTTTGTATTGTTGTGAAAATTAAAGAGGTTTCTAGTAATGCACTTGATCGTATAGTACCTCCAGCGCTGGGTGGTATGAACAGTAAGGAGCTCTGGCAGACCTGCTGACTGCGCATTCATGTATGAGCTAAATAATGGTAGTCACAGCAATCCTAGTAACAAAAGAAGCCAAAATCAAATGATACTTCATTAGCAAGAAGATGCAATTTGCAGGTCAAATTGTCATGGTAACCTTTCACTGTGCAAATTGAAAATTAACCTTTGGGGCACTAATTCACAGCTGAGGCTGCCTGCATTACAAAGTCAACATTGCTTTGCCTTGCAGACAGATTGGTGGTGGAAGCTCATAATAAGGACAAATAATCGTAATTATTTCTACAGAGAGAGACCTCTGTGCTTTACAAAGAATTATAAGAGAAAAAAACATATTAAAGTGCATCACAAAATTAACATTTGAATCATTTTTGCCTTCCTTTTTACTGTTTAAATGTGAATGTAGCCTATGAAAAGTGTTGGACTGATTGTAATATTAGCTATTATTCATTTATTCATTTTTCTTCAGCTTAGTCCCTTATTTGTCAGAGGTTGCCACAGCAGAATGAACCGCCAGCTATTCCAGCATATGTTTTACAGAGTGGATGCCCTTTCAGCTGCAACCCAGAATTGGGAAACACCTATACACTGTAACATTCACACACTCTCATACAAAACCAATTTAATTCATCCAATTCACCTATAGCGCATGTGTTTGGACTGTGTTAAATTTGAACGCCAACACAGGAAGAACATGCAAACTCCACACAGAAATGCCAACTGGCCCAGCCGGGACTCAAAGCAGCCACCTTCTGGTTGTGAGGTGACAGTGCTAACCACTGAGCCATTGCGCCACCCATCATTCTATTATTATACCTGTAATTTGAACTTTGTCATATTCAGTAGTTGCCTGAAAAATTAGCAATGCAGTGTGGCTGATAAATTACTCCCCTATTAATAATTATAATTAAACTGAACTTGATACTGGCTTTAATTTATGCTTTTTTAACAATCTTTGTGTAAAAATCACTCTCACAGACTACCAGGGCCGGCGCATCCATAGAGTTGACCTAGGCGGCCGCCTAGGGCAGCAGAATAGTGAGGGCGGCAGTCACTTTCGTTTTCACTTTCGGGTTGAGGGCGGCGTGATCGTCCTTTGCCTAGAGAGGCAGTTCAGCTTGCTCCGGACCTGCAGACAACACTGCTAGACTTTGCTGCAATTTTACAGTTAATTACTGCAGAAACGCACAGTAAAATACCACATGCATTCTTTACAGTTGACTGTAATCATTGTGGGTCATTTTGGGTCATTGTGGGTCACAATGTAAGCATTGTGGGTCATTTTAAAACTTTTACTGTAACTTAGGGCCAATCCCAATTCTATTTTTGTACCCCTTCCCCTTGGCCCTTGAAACAGAGTGTGAAGGAGAAGGGCTTCAAAATTTACCCCTAAGAAATGGGACAGCACTACAACACCAGCACACATCATCAAATGCCATCGCTATCTCTTGCTTCATATGAGATCAGATGATCACGACTGCTGTAGTTATTCCAGTTGTGTTATTGTTTTGGCATATATCATGTTATCTTAACGGTATAATGTGGCAATAAGCTCGTAACTGTACTATGTGTTTACACAGTGGCCATATTCATCTATGTAAACACACGAAAGCAACATTAAAGGGCACATACATGACCCCTTTTTTATATTTAATATAAGTCTTTTGTGTCAGCAGAATTTGTCTGTAAAGTTTCAGCTCAAAATACCCATCAGATTATTAATTATAGCTCTGTAAAGTCCCTCCCTAACAACTTTTTACTGTTTTTGGCGCTGGCCCTTTAAGAATAGTCCTCCCCGCCCACCGTTCCCGTCAGCGTGCCTCAATCTCCGCCCTCGGCTACGTCAGACAGAAAGACTTAACAGGAACAGATGTAGCAGGAAGCAGATCTCACTACGTTTGAGAAATACAACAGTAAGAACTTTACCAAAGACTGTTTAATGTGTTTGTTAAGGAGTTGCAACGATGAGTCACAAACAAACAATGCAGTTACATGGTTCGTTCACGCACGTACGCGCGCGCGCGCACACACACACACAGACAGACAGCGTGCGTTGAGCTTTGCACTACTTTGGCAAGCAAATGTAAAAGAATACAGGTTAATCTCCTCTGCTGTATGGATATCTGTTATGTTAATTTACACAATAAACCTGATTTAATGTCCACAAACAGAGATTGAAGCGTCTTTTTTGCTGACACACGGCTGTGCTGATGAAGTAAAGCTGAAGTAAATGGCTGTTGTTCATTACAAACATGCACTGTTTTAAACACGTGTTAAACTTGTGAAACTCACTCTTGATCACATTCGATGGTGATTAATGACCTTCGCGAAATAAACAGACCTTTTATTCCCGGTTGCTTTGCGCACGTCGTGTCTTGTTGATATGATTATACGAGTTACTACGGAGACATGTTAATAGGCAGCTGTCAATCAATTCGGTGGGCGGGGGGACCGCACTCCTACGTAAAGTTGCGGTCGGTCTCAAAACCGCTCCAATTGGTCCACCGTTTTTATGCTGTTTAATTGAAAAAAAAGGACTGGGTGTGTTTATATCACCCCAAAATGACCGTCTATACACTATACCTACACATATGACTGTCCAAACAGCTTAAAAAGTAGATTTTTCATCAAAGGTGCCCTTTAACATAACAGCAAACACTGTAAAAAGCTCATTACCAGCCACTAGACATTACTGACAGGGTATTCGAAGGTCATCGAGTGACAGAATGTTGCGGCACTACTATACAAGAGTTATTATTTTGGATTATAGATAGCGAAATTTAGCTGTTTTTATTTAAGTGTTTTTGACGGCAAAAAACACGAGCGCGGTTATACTAAATTGTGCATCTCCTGACTTCCGTGTGCAGCCATGCTGCCATTGTAGATGATGTATTCTGTGAAGATTTCTTACACCTTGGTTTCGACTGTGATCCTGAAAAATCGCAATTTCAAGGGGCTATCTGGCCCTTCCCCCTTATACACCTGCAAGCTAAAGAGAATTGGGACACACTTCATGTGAACACGTTAAATGAGGGGTAGGGGTAAGGGGGAGGGCTAAGGGGTAGAATTGAGATTGGGCCTTACTGCATATTAGGAATCTGCGGTATTCTACTGTAATCCAAGTAATCAAGTACTGCTACTGTAGTTGGAGACAAAAATAAAACAGTTAATAAAAAATATTAACATCTTGTATTGGGCGCCACGATGGCACAGTGGGTAGCATGTTCGCCTCACAGCAAGAAGGTCACTGGTTCGAGCCTCGGCTGGGTCAGTTGACATTTCTGTGCGGAGTTTGCATGTTCTCCCTGTTGCGTTGGTTTCCTTCCGGTGCTCCAGATTCACCCACAAGTCCAAAGACATGTGGTATAGGTGAATTGGGTAGGCTAAATTGTCCGTAGTGTGTGAGTGTGAATTTGTGAATGGATGTTTCCCATAAAACATATGCTGGATAAGTTGGCGGTTCATTCCGCTGTGGCGACCCCAGATTATTAATAAAGGGACTTAGCCAAAAAGAAAATGAATGAATGATATATTTGTGGTATACAGGGCCCTGCAACTGTAAAACGCATTTACAGGTAAGTTACTGTAAGGGGTGGTTGTGGTAAATTGCTGGCAACAGTGCTGCCAGTAAGTTACTGCAAAAATACAATAAAATGTCTAACAGTGTAGACAACATAGATTAGACACATTAAATTAATAATAATTCATATTTTGCATCTGAGATGTGGCATAAATAAAGGATTATCACTTGATCATATTGGCAACCGCTCTGTCACACAAATAATAAGATAATGTCAGGTAATTAGAGGCTTTATTGTTTCTAATTATGTCCATATCGCACTCTGCAAATGCAGTAAGAGCATTTGTGTAGCATTACTTCATATTTAATTCAATTATGCCCACTTAGGCATTAGCATAGATAGCTGCATGTGACAGAACACTGACAGGAAACCATGTTAATCTCAGTTTCAAGAAAGCAGGAATAAAATGAAATAATCTTTGCGATTAATCAACACATTGATAGAAAGCAGAAGCTGGAATAAATGGTGCGCTATGATTAAACAGCAAACGAGTAGCCTGGCCTCTGAGCAGCTGTTTGTATTTATAGCTCTGTTCTGGTGTGTCTACATGCACAATTTTAGATGCTGTCAACTACAGATGCATGACAGAAGCAGAAAGGTGTGTCTATACTGTTAAACATTTTATTGTATTTTTGTGGTAACTTACTGGCAGCACTGTTGCCAGCAAGTTACCGCAACTGGCCCTTTACAGTAACATACCCGTAAATGTATTTTACAGAACTTGCAGTCCTACCGCAATGTAATTTTACAGTGAAATAGGCCAACTGCAAATTCTTTTATGGTGAAATTCCCTTTACCACATTTTAATTTCACAGTATGACCTTTTTACAGTACTTTTACTGTAATTTATTCACATTTTACACTAGCTGTAAAAATTTTAGTATCTACTATTAATTTTAATAAATTCCAAAACAGCTGACGAGATCATGTGCAACAGTATTTTTATTATTCATTCTTATAATATGCATTTTAAATGATTTACAAAAGTAATTTTAATTCAGGGCGCCACGGTGGCCTAGTGGGTAGCACGTTCGCCTCACAGCAAGAAGGTCTCTGGTTCGATCCCCGGCTGGGTCAGTTGGCATTTCTGTGTGGAGTTTGCATGTTCTCCCCGTGGTTGCGTGGGTTTCCTCCGGGTGCTCCGGTTTCCCCCACAGTCCAAAGACATGCGGTACAGGTGAATTGGGTAAGCTAAATTGTCCGTAGTGTATGTGTGTGAATGAGAATGTATGGATGTGTTTCCCAGAGATGGGTTGTGGCTGGAAGGGCATCCGCTGCGTAAAACAAATGTTGGATAAGTTGGCGGTTCATTCCGCTGTGGCGACCCCGGATTAATAAAAGGACTAAGCTGAAAAGAAAATGAATGAATTTTAATTCATTATGTCATTTGTGTTACAAGATATTGTACCCATATTACACCTCGGTAGCAGCAAAGGTGTTTTGCAAGGCAACATAAACATAATAAAGCACATCTATACTTTCATCCTATAGCAATATATCTTTCCCAATTTTTTAATCATCATTTACTCACCCTTTACTTGTTCCAACCCGGGTTGAGTTCCTTGCTTCTGTTGAACACAAAAGAAGAATTTTGAAGAATGTTTTTAAAAAACTCTTTAAAACTTGTCAGTAAGCTTAAACGAAAAATCAAAACAAAATGTCTTTTTCTGGCGTCATGGTGGCGCAGTGAGTAGCACAGTTGCCTCAAAGGTCGCTGGTTCGAGACTCGGCTAGGTCAGTTGGCATTTCTGTGTGGAGTTTGCATGTTCTCCCCGTGTTTGCATGGGTGTCCTCTGGTTGCTCCGGTTTCCCCAAGTTCAAAGACATGTGCTATTGGTGAATTTGGTAAGCTAAATTGTATGTGTGTGAATGAGTGTGTATGGATGTTTCCTAGTGTTGGGTTGCAGCTGGAAGGGCTTCCGCTGCATATAACATATGCTGGATAAGTTGGCAGTTCATTTCGATGTGGTGATACCCAGATTTGGGGGGAAATGGAATTTAATGCAGTGCTTCTTGTCTGGTCTGGAACCCACTTTATATCGTATATCTATCAGGCAGTAAACATCACAGATTTTTTAAGAAATCAGACCTTAAACATGGCAATTTTATAATGGAAAGACAGTTCACCAGAAGCGCTGAGGCTGCTGGCTGAAATTAAACGTCTGTGTGCATAATATACCCAAATCATCTAGTTTGACAAACAAACAACAACACTTTAATAAAAGAAAAACAACTTTAGTGAAAGCTCACTTTTGTTTCTGTCAGCCGTCGCCCCAGCGGAATGAACTGCCAATTTGGAGTGAACAAACAGGATGTAAAAAGTGTGTTGAGCTGTGTTGCATTACACCATCTTTGCCACCAGATGTCACCGTGGCTGTTGTGTTTCGAGTGCCTAGAAACGGTGAATCGTTTTGCTTTGAATCATTTGGGTCGAGTTTTCCAAAAGCTTCGTTATGGGTACCATAGAGATCGCTACAGTTGTCACTCTTCTGAGGAAGACTTCATTCATTTCTTCCTGGCAGAGCTCCACACAGATAGATTTTGATCCGTTTAGTGTTTTTAGTGATTTTTATTAGTGTTAGTGTTTATTGAATCTTAAGAGTGACTTTTCCTTTTATTTTAAAGATATTTATGTTTGACGATTGTAAAGAAAACTTGTGAAAAAGTGTATATGAGCGATTCCAGCGTTAAGGATGTGACATTTGCAGTAAAAACTCAAAACAGAAAAGCAAAGAAAAGATATATGTTAACATTATATTCAATCATCTGTTTATATTTCCCAAAACAACCATACACAGAATTATGGGATCAGAAAAATATCATCCTGTAAATAATATTTATACTCAAAATGAGGAAAATAAACATGCGTTATGGATGTGATGAAAAAAGTCTGCGAGTTTACAGTATACAACATACTTTGTTGAAATTCTGTGGATTAAACTCATTCATTCATTCATTCATTTTCTTTTCGGCTTAGTCCCTTTATTAATCCGGGGTTGCCACAGCGGAATGAACCGCCAACTTATCCGGCATTTGTTTTACGCAGCGGATGCCCTTCCAGCCACAACCTATCTCTAAACACATTCATACATTCTCATTCACACACATACACTATGGACAATTTAGCTTACCCAATTACCGCATGTCTTTGGACTGTGGGGGAAACCGGAGCACCCGGAGGAAACCCACGCAACCACGGGGAGAACATGCAAACTCCACACAGAAATGCCATATGGCCCAACCGGGTCCTGCCCCAACCGGGGATCGAACCAGCGACCTTCTTGCTGTGAGGCGAACGTGCTACTCACGCGCCACCGTGGCGCCCCGTGGATTAAACTGCACAACCCAAAAGAAATGATGATAATCACAAGGATAAGAGCTGGCTCATTATAGAACAATGACTGGTTTTATTTTAATATACCTTTTTGCATTTATGAGGAAAAAGCTGCATTATGGATGTGACACTTACAGTATTTGTTATGGATGTGACGGATGTGAAATTACCACTTGTGAGATTTTGGTAAATCAAATATAATTGTTTGAAAACATTGACCAAGACATTTTTGAGTATTTCTACTGCACTGTAAAATACAAGAATACACCAAAACAATTGAAAGGGTTTCACTATTTTGGTAACAACTTAATTTTTTTCATGGCAAGGTTGACATTTGCATGGAATTGCTCATATAAATAGTTTATGTTTACTGTTAGCCATGTTTCATATTCATAAACAAAGGTTTAGTCGCTCTAAACCTTTTTAATCTATATTATTTATTCACAATTGACTTTGAGCAATATTTGGAAACTATTCAGTCCTGAATTTAGTCCAGAAGCGATGAACACTGTTCTTCCTTCGTGTCTTTTTAAGATGTAAGTTTATTACAACATTTGAAAACTATCCATAATTATATTAGTCCAAAAGCTGTGTAAAATATTCGAACTTTGTGTTCTTTAAGATGTAACTTCATTACATTAGTGTTACTATTGTTACAACCAGTGTTATGTGTGTTTTTGAGTGTATTTCTGCTACTTTTAATGTGTGTGTCTTATTTTTCTCTGTGTTTACAAATGTATTTGTTCTACCATTAATAAAAATGTTTAAAAAGAGATTCATACAGTCAATGCCAAGTGGTTTACCGAGTCATTTGGGGATTCAGTTCAGAGATTGGAGCACGTGATCCAGATGGAACCAGCTTGAGGTTGTGATCTCCTCCATCGTAAAAAAACATCTCTGGCGTACGTCTCGGCTGACGTAACAGCTAGCAGACTACGGTGCGCCGTTTGTGACCAAGAGCAGAACGCGCGAACTGAAGGAATACGAGCAACATTTCAGGTAATAGCGTTCAAACTAAACTTTTTCTGACAGCATGAACGCAGATCTGATGTTATAAGCGTAATATAAGCAGGTTAACTATGTTCCTGTCGCTGACTAGCGCGTAAGGTGAAGGATTTCGAAGTGAGTCATGATACGCTTTTGGGGCCTCTGTGCTGCCGTCGTTTCAGTACTCAAGCGAAAGCCCGCCTTCCCCGTGTTTCAATTGGACGAACGCAAGAATTCCGCCTTTTGATTGGACGAGAGTCACGCCAGCCAAATAAAGTGTAACGGCAGTAGGAAGTAAAAAAGGAAACGTTTTCATGTCAGAGAAAGAAGATAAACATGGCAAACTCGGTTAATTAAAGTTTAATACTGCTCTTTAAAGTTTATCTATTGTTTTCCAGACTCAAACTGTTAAATAGACAATGTACCAGAAGACACTGTAACATCTAGACTATTCAATGAAGGCGCTAACGTTAGTGTATATCAGCGAAAAATGTACGGTATTGCACCGTGGTAAAGTTAGTTTGACGTTTGACATTCATTAGACATTCGGTTTCAAACCAATTAAATTCTTTGCTCCTGTTAAAATTTGAGCCAAAAATATGTCACATGGACATAAATATGTGCCCTTTATGTTGCACAAGGCTTAATTTCTTGATTTAAAAAAAAATAAAAATAACCATAAGAATGAATTAAACAATTCAACCATATGAAATTATGCAATAAAACCAGGCCCAAAACGTTCAGAAAAACATCCTGGATATTGCACAAGACTCTGTTTTTGGAATTAGCCCTTTTTTTATTTTATAATAATTTTTAAATAACTTTTAATGTAAAAATGGTAAAAATCAATTAAACTCTGACACCATTTGAGATAAAATACTCAAATCAACTCTAAAATTGTCTAAATAATGTTCTCTATGATGCACAAGTTTTATTTTTTACAATTATGTCTTTGTTGATTTTATATACAGTAATGAATTCA